>JAYRBW010007864.1:0-13523 GCA_036023295.1 Invenusta paracnida
CATTGTCAATCAAACAATGGCCAAGCTAATATACACCACACTTAATATTCAATAGGTATATATTCACTTTCATAATTGTTAGTGCTGTGCACATTGTTTATAGCTGATGTAGGAAGTTAATGCCTAGACAGTCAATTACAGCAGCACCAGCCCTTTATTGTAGTTTAAATCAACTGTTGAACACCACATAGATACACACAATTTATATGCTACAATGAAGTACAATTATTGTCACCTAAATTAAATTTATCACTATAAAAAAATTGATTAAAATAGATAAATTGAAATTCCCATACTATTTCCAAAATCATGCCAAAATAACTGGATTCCCATACAATTCCTGATGGGAATTCATATAATGAAATTCCCATACAAATTCCCAACTTGGTGACAGCCCTGGCCTAGACTGTAAGGAGGAGGTGGTGGCATCATGGTATGGGGTGCATTCTAAGGTCAGGGACCTCTGGACCTGGACTGAGTCCAAGGAACCATAAAAGCAAGAGGCTACATCACAGCCATGGAGTTCAAGATCAAGCTATTTTTCACCACTCAGCCTATGATGATCTACCAGTAAGACAATGCCATTGCCCTCAATCACCATGGCATGGGTCCAAGAGCATGGTATCCAGGTCTTGCCTTGGCCATTGATAACTAACCCCTCAATCCCTTTGATAAGACAAAAAAGGCATTTTCAGGGCCACCACATTGTGAATGATACAGTAGAAGGTCAATGGCCTCTCTATTGACTAAAAATGCATAAAAATGGCTTTATTTTTTCAAAAAATCAAAAAATATAGCTTGTTATGGTTTATAAAGGCTAATCCTGTAGTAGTCCATATTTATATATTATAAAATAAATATTGCAGAAGATTGTTTGTTATTAATTATGACATATTGAGTTTATAGATATTATTTTATTATATATCATCAGATAATTTAGATATATGTTAGACATATATATTATAATATATTATTGTAACTGTAAGTTAACATATTAATATTATAATCTAGAAATATTTTTATAATGAAACATTAATGGTTATATCCCAGTTTCCAATTTTAAATTATTTTTTGATTTTTTAACATTTTTATATATGTATACATAAATATATATGTAAATATGTAAAATAGGTCTAATAATTGAGGAGACTCTTGATAATTGTGGTGGTCATGGCTGCAAGTGGCCACCAGCTTTTAATAGTGTATATAGGTATAAAATATGTATATACAAAATGATTATTTATTTTTGCTTTATTAGTATTATTATTTGGAAATAACTGTTTTATTTTAAGTGCTCTTTCTTAATTTTGAACTTCCTTTAAAAGTACCAGATCTGTTCCTGAAAGCATAAGCTTGCATAAGAGATCATAAGACATATAAGTATTAATCTGTCCTGTTAATTTGTTTGATACATAATACTAAACATTCTATACAATAAAGTATGTGTAGCTATATGATAGAGTATAGGTTTGTGTGGTAATAATAATTACTAATATACTTCTTATTAATCTTCTGTTTATTACTGTTGAGTCTTTTCTTAACTTAAGTCTTACGACTTAATAAATAAAATCATTATATTTATAAAAAGTATACATCAAACAGAGATTGAAACTATCATCATTTCAACATAACCTATATTACAATGCCCTACATGTCAGAGAACTAACTACTTCACCACCAACAGTGGCACTACATGCCATTAAGTCCAAGACCACATTAAGTTTGTTATTAATGCCAATGGTCATGGTGGTTTCACAAACAGTTATTTATAATCTTTTGACAGAGAAATAACAAAAAAGATACTCATCCACTGGATGTTATATGATGGACAAATAACTACTTTGTAGTAATAGCCACTATATTTAAAAGCAAATTACAAGTCAACCTATTGCATATTCCCAGTAAACAATGTATATACCTGGTACATACCAGGTCAATACCAGAGACAAATATTGAAGACAAATATTGCTAAAGGCATTCTTTCTATCAATAAGGATGTTCTTCTCAGAGTAAGCCAAAGTGCATTAAGTCAGGTGGTGTTACCTATTTATTTACAAATGCATTAGGTGGACATTTCCAACATTTAATGTAATCATTAACATTGTATTCATGAATATCTGTGACCATTTATTTAAATATATGTTGTGTTGTACATACTTACTTTTTCTTACTTGTAGTTGTGTGACTTTACAGACACCCTGTATGCTGTATCATCATCAATATCCTAACCTAAAGCCATACTGATACATGTCAGGCCCAGGGAACTCACTACTTTACCACTAATAGTGGCACTACATCAAAATATCACCAAGGGCAAGACAACACTAAGTTTGTTATTAATGCCAATGGTCATGGTGGTTTTACAAACAGCTATTTATAATCTTTTGATAGAGAAATAACAAAAAAGATACCCATCCATTGGAGTTTGTATATTATCTGATGAACAAAGAACTACTTTGTAGTAATAGCCACTATGTTTTAAACCAAATTAAAATTCAAAATATTAAAGGTTATGTTTATATAAAGACTATCACAACTACAAGACACTTAGAAGTAGAAATGAAGTTATAATAATAATAAATTCATAATCATACCATGTTGTTATTCAAAAATAAAAAATGATCACCGTAAAATAACTGAGTGATATAGCTTTGGAACTAAAACTTGTCGGAAACTTGTCGGAGGAAAATGAATATAAGATGGCACTGAATAATATACAATAATAACCATAGCAATATGAAAATATAATTTATTTGGGTCATTAAAACACCGTTTGTTGCTAAAGTGTGACTCGATATATAAAAAATATATATATAAATGTAGAATAATTTAATATGTCGATATATTCGTGTTTTTGTGCTCATATTTCTAAATATGTTAACATATTAGCACAAGGCCCATATTCTCATAAGCTTCCCCGAGCGCATAAACTTTGAGGCTTCCTTGAAAAAGACTCGAGGAAACCTCAAATTGTGAGGCCCCCTCAATCGGTATTCTCATAAGAATTTTAGAAGGAGGTCGACCTTGAGGCTTTTTAAAATTTTGGGGAAAATATAGGAAGGTCTTTAGCATCCTTGGGCCTTGTTTAGATTATAAAATACCTAGAATTTCGCTTTAAAGAAAAATTGTTTGAGAAATTATTTATTTCCTTTTGTGTAATATTCCTTTAAAAACCTACAATGACGCGGAATTCCAAGCAAAATGAATGAAAGATAATTAGGTAGCAACGTATATTAATTATTTGGAAATTCCAATTCGAGATAAAGTGAAAGGAAACAATTGTCTTCGTTCATTACATGGCAGTGGATAATTATTTTGCTTTTTGTTCTTTCCAGGTTGGTTACACAATCAAATATAGAGTTATTTTTAATTTAATTTTTAATTAGATCATATATTAATATAATGTCATATATCAAATTCATAAAGACTTCTAAAGTAATTTACTAATTATAGTCTCGAAGCAAGGTATGTATGTAGGTATATATAGTTAATATTTATTTAATATTAGGTATATACATAATTAATATATATATTAAGTATATATATAATTAGGTAATTTTTGTTCATAAATGCAGAAGGCATTGGCAATATTATATTTACATATTAGGTATCTATGATTTTTTTTTCTTGTCTATTATAGTATTATATCTATATTAATTATTTTTTTATTGATATGTAATACCATAGAGTAATAATATGTGTAATACTGTTCAGTGTTAGTAGTTATTCATTAAGAGACAAGACATGAAAATAGCAAACCGTAATTAAGCTCATTAAATCTATATTTATCTAAATTTGTATAATTATTTAAATAATTAATAATAGTCTATAATTTATAATATTATCATATTTAAAGTATTATTATATATTACGAACGTAAAATTATAATATTTATAGAATTGTACAATTTATAATTTTATTTATTAATTATTATTTGGCCTTGGGGTCGTTTTACATTTTAGATACAATTTTAATAAAATATCTGCTATACTCTACTAACATTTTTAATAAAATTGTTATATATAATATTGTATATCTTTATAAATATAAATTATAATACCTATATCAAAGATAATAGATTGTGGTTTCATAATCTACTATCTTTGACCTATATAACATTTTATAAGCTATAACAGACAAAAATGTTGCTAGATACTTAATTGCAATCATAGATATAGATTAGTTATAGTATTAAGCATATAGAGTAATGATTTTGAGATTCTTGAAAAGGTAAAATATGTAAATGCAAAACGATACATTATTTTCATGAGAAATTGCCTCAATTTTCTTTGAAATGAACAAGCTGTATGCAACCAGAACGTCTTCTGTGGATGCACGACAATGCGAGATCACATATTGCCAAAGTGGTTATACCAACTTCTTTGAGGAGCATGTGATAGATAATGTTAAACAATCTCCATACTCCCCTGATCTCAATCTCCTTAATGATCTCAAATCTGCAGCTAATCTGTACACGAGAATAAGTTTAACTTCAAAGGGCTTTGATCCAAAAATAGGTCTAAAAAATGGTCCAAAATGGTAAGCACAGTTTTTGTAAGTTCCTTTATATGATCTGTCGAATAGCCAAACAAATGACTTGAACGAAATTGAGCTGATGGTTTAATGTAAACATCATCAAAAACTAAGATGCATTTTTTTGATAATTTTCTATTTTTCAAAAATCAGCCTACTGATTTTTGTATTTGAAAGACACGTTCTCTGACTCGTTATTTTTTCTGGTTGGCCTTGCCATAACTAATCGCTTCTTTAAATATATATGTTTGTTAAAATCGGAAAAAAATTACTTTCGTTTGTTTCCCGCATTAAAAGACGAAAGAAAAGGTTTGTAAAATTTTATTAACGTCAACACTAGAATTGCTGTAAAAATATACCCCTAGAATTACAGTTATGTCAAAAATAATACCAGTTTTTTACTGTATAATTCTGTAAAAATAAGTCTTGCTCTTAAGTGCAACAATATTAATTAGCAATGCAAAGTAAAAGAAAACATTGTATTCTATTTAGCAAGTCAAAGAATAAGCTAGCATTAGAATCAGTTTCACTATACCTAATCACTTGTAAATCCATCAGATTGAATATGGATTATAATCTGTGTTGCCTTGTGGCTGTTGGTGTTGCATCTGTCCAGTTTGATAAAAACTCAGCAGGTCCACTTGTCACAGTGATAATAGTAATTACCAAATGATTACTAAATATTGATAAAATCTGTCTAGTTAATAACCTACTGTGTATTCTCTCACTTAGTGCAATGAGTTCAACAGAACAGAGCAACACATCCTGTCTACCTTATATTAATACATGATGAGAAAAGTAATTGGCATATTACATAAACAGGCTAAATAGTAATATATCATAATTTATAGGTTGTAAGAGTCTCAGCACCTAAAGAAAATTGTTACATGCTGAGAGTCTCATATGCCGGTATTTAGACAAAATGTCAAAACAACAAAAACTTGTTAATACATTCATTTTTGTGTATAGGGCCTATACACTACTAAAAGCTGGTGGCTGCAACCACACCACAATTATCAATATTAAGCATCTCACTGACACTATCCTTTGTTTATTTTCAAAATTCTTGATAAAAAATCCACTCTTGGCACATAACAATTTTCTTTACATGCCAAGACTTACAATGTAGGGACAACCCTAATATATTGTCATTGGTTGTCTGCTTAGTAGCCAGCTATTTATTCTTAGTCTCTCACTATATTGCCATTGGTTGAATGAGTCCAACTTACTGATCAGAGTAACACATCCTACCTATACCTTCTTACATGCATGGTAAGAAAGAAAGTGAATATATTGATTGCCTGTCAGCTTAAGTTTTAGCTTATATCAAATTATATCTGCTTTACCTAATCATATTAATTATGTTTTAAAAATTGACACCACAGTAATTCTAGGATAGTCCATATTTTACAAAAAGAAAAAACTTAAGCCTGCATACTTCATATACTTTCAAAGTACATACAAATTGAGTAATTGTCATACCTACTCATATGCCATGTATCATTGACATCATCTGTGCAATAGCTAACTCCCTTCTTGCCAATTTACATGCTCACCAATAAAAATGAACTATTACCTTTATAACAATGATATAACTCATGTCTGTCTGTAGAGAATTGAAGAAGGTTTTATAAGATTAATGCCATTGACAGTGTGATCATGATTCACACTATCAAAATAATATTCTATTGACATTGACAGTATGTCTGAGATTGAGTCAGATCAAGAGACATTTCAAAAAGAATCCAGGCACTGATATGAAAAATTACACATTTGTAAATTCAATTACCCATGTAAATAAGTATTAATTCTTTTTTAGTATCTACAATTACATATAATACAGGCCTGTAATTGTTCCTCAAATTCCTCAATTTTTTTAAGCTTCCTAAAATTCCTAAAATTTATTCAAAAAGCTAAAATTCCTAAAATTTCTTAAAATGATTTTTTTGCAATGGTGAAATATCATTTTTATGCTGTGCAAGTCTATTTAAATACTTAAATCATTATATAATATTCCAGCATTTTCTCTATTTATACATAAAGCTCCCAAAAAAGAAAAACATTTTTTGTGCAAAGCATGAATTAAACTTTGCTCACATGCCATAGGTCCAAGGGATTTATGAATTTTAAAAATTCACTCAATCCCATGCCTGATTACCATTCCTCAAATTTACACAAAATAATCCTCAATTTTTTAATGTCATTCACAGGCCTGATAATAGTATAACATCAAATAAAATTTCAATTTAATTTTCTTTCAATGTGTATATATATTTTCACAGCATGTAGACAATTTGGCCTTATAGTCTAAGCTATTTAGTCCCAAACTGGGGTCAGATAGGAAAAAACTGCAACAAAACAACTTCTAAATTTGATTATAGTAATATATCACAAAAAACATTAAAAGTCTAAAGCTATCAAAATATCATGGGAGTAACAACATAAAATTGTAATATTCCTCATTTTGTCTATTAAAAAATGTTAAGGACTTTACTGATTTTTGTCTAATTTTCATAAAAATTCATTTTTTAGAAAACATAGTTTATTTTTACTTTTAGATAAATCTTATATCAATTCATTCCTCTAAGTGTTTTCTAACATTTAAAATGAAAATTAGCCTACTAATTCTATTGTTAAAATCCTAGACACCTTAATAATTAGACCATAAATGCATATAATAATCATATAAGTATCAAGAATTTGAATTATAGATTTTATGAAACTAATCTCTATTTAAATGTCAGAAAATACTTAGAGGAATAAATTGATATAAAATATGTTACCTAAAAGTAAAAATAAACAAATATGGATTTTTATAAAAATTAGACCAAAATCAGAAAATCTTCTATATTCTTTAATATTTGAAATCATAAATATATTAATTTTATGTTGCCCCATATTTTGGGTGCTTTAGACTTTTAGTATGTTATAAAGGTATCTTATGGGCAATCAAAACTAAAGAGACTGGTAGCATTGCAGTTTTTTCCAGTAACATTTTAAATGGCTTGGGCTATAGCCTTTATTTGTCTTACAAAAATAGATACAATAATAAATGAATATGGTGTAAAGTTTAATGAACATTACATTATTAAATTTTATGTGATAATCCACATCATCCACCACCAAATAATTTGTGTAAGGTCATAGGATATTATTGTTACAGCTGTTGCCACCTTTTTAACACATAGACTCATTTCTTCCTGTTAGTAGCACTTTTCAGGCTTGTTGAAGGATCAGAGATATGTACACCAGGTCCTTTAGTAGTTGCTCAATCTAGTTTCAAGCTGGTCTACTGCATTGATAAATGGTTGAGTTAGATGATTGATTTTTGTATGGAAGGTTATTGAACTATATGAGCAAATAGTGCAAGTCAGTTGAACTGGCAAAGGATGGTGGATACAAAAGAGAGATTTGTGTGATGATATATATATATCCATATTTCTGATCACTTATGGATAGTGGTAGTTGAGGAAATGACACAATATACTCTATGAGTGGCATCTATTTCATCCTCTAAGGTGGTAGTGAATATCCATGAGGTACCACTGTACAACAGAACTATTTCACTGCATGGTAAAAAGAGGTTCACTTTAATGCTTGTCTCAGAGACTCATATGACTTAAAGCTTAAGTGCAGTTACCAATGCAATTTTATGTTGTCTACAAAAACCATCATGACTATTATATACATCAGAACCAAGATATGTGAAGTTTTTGCTCATTGGTAGAACCTATCCTTCAATAGTAGTTATGAGTGTTCATGCCATATCATATTTCATCTGATTTTTATAAAATCTGATAGTATGGACACCCATTTGACACATGTTTGATATTTAATTGAAAAATCATATAATGTATGTAAATGCTGTTTTAGTCTTGATGTGTATTGTGCATTTTAAATCAACACTAAACAATATATTTGTAAGAATGAATTGCATATGATGTTGTTGTCCTATTTTTACATACTATAGCAATACTAATTGATTTATTTTTAATAATCATACTTAATTTTCAATTAAAGTTACACAATCTATTTTATACTTTTTACTGGTCTCTAGCTAAAATTAAATTGCTCCTAAGTAATAGTTTATTTGATATGACTCTTAATATAATTTACAGTGATACCTTTTATAAATCACTTGTATATTATTTAATACAGACAACCAGTTTAACTGTGAAAATTCACTAAGCCACAAACCAACAACAGGACATGTTCAATGCAATCATTTACAGTCATTGTTAGATTTACATATATCATATTATAATAAATATTAAGTTTTATGTATGCACTTGTATATGTATGTAGATTACCTGAAAATACTTTTTTATTATTTAAAGTTTGCAGCTTTAACCCTTTGACTATGGCACATACAATTAAAAAGTACCACGCCAGCAACAGGCAAATTTTATGAAATTTGAAGTAATATTATTTGTCAATAACATTTGAATTTTCGAATGATGTAGTAACTTGGGAATTCCAATTACTCTCTCAGTTTGCATGTTATATTACTTAGTTATAAATGCTTATTATATAGAATCTATCATTTCATTATTTTATTAGATAACATATAACGCTATAAATACCTACAATTGGTTGTTACATTCGAGCTATTATCATAAAATATTATTATACATTGATATTGTTATATGTATACACAGTTAGATACATAGAGTATTTAGCATAATTACGCTGTAAAGCTATTATCTATAACTACATATTACTACTAGTGTTGATATCTTACTATTATACTGGTGCCTATGGTTATATATTATATATTTATCAGAAATCACACCTATATTACAAAAAAGGTATAGTCAAAACAATATACTTATATTATATATAACTGTCTTCACTAATTGCTAAACAACATATATAAATATGTCGTAAACTGTTTATGTAAAATGAAACTACAATATTTAATTTTCTTCTGCATATAATATATATAGACAAAAATTAGGATGAAAAAGATCTAGGTTCATATATTATTTATTATATAAAAATAAGCAAAATCTATACAAAACAAGTAGATATAATATTCATTCAAAAAGACATAGGTATATGGAGAGTATAAGGAGAGTCAAGAGTGGCAACCATTCATGAGTGGTGCTCACGCCAACATACACCAAGGTGGAGACCTGGTTGTCTCGGGCATCTGAGGCAAATTGTGTGCACACGTTTGTCAGCACGATCTCAGTCATAACAACGCTTACAGCACTTGCGTGGATGCACATTGGCTGCAGTTGGGGCAAGGGTATCTGGTACATGTATGACTGGTTGCGCAAGAAGTGCCTGGGGGCCAGCAGGGATGAGAGCATTTATGTAATCATGCTCAAAATCCAAAAGCAAAGTGCCTGGTTGTTGAAGACTCCTGCACACAAAACAAGAGACAAGACCACATATTATATTTACTATGTAATTACTAATTAGAAATACAGCAATTAGATATGTGATACTCTAATTATTAATCACTATATAGTGGAATACTGATATTTATTGTCAAATTGGATTGCAGTCATCATTTGAACAGATGCATGTTCCAATTATGTGTTTTACTAGTCGAGTATGAAAGTGAAAAGAGGTTCAAATATTTAGTTGCTAATTCAACAAAGGACAAAAGTTTATAGAAATATAAATTAAAAATAACTAAAGAATAAAAATATAAAATGGAAATATATATATGTTGATAATGCAATATAGAAAACTTATTTCCAAAATGATAAACTAAATTACAAAATGTCAATTTTATTACATGAATAGATAAATATACCGCCACATAATATAATGTATATCATAATATAGAAACAAGAAAGTGGTTGAAATTAAAAATAATTATTATATTAATTTATTATAATTATTTTGTATAGTATAACCATAATAAAAAAATAGATATTTAGTTTATAAAGAGGTATTGCATTGTCAATTACTACTTACCGAAAGAGAAAAAAGGCGTTCAGCATCATCCGTTGAAGCAGAAAAATGCCGGCTTTCTTGAACCATCGATAGTTTTTGCGAGCTGCGTAGTAACGCGAAATCAAACCATCAGCATTATCTACACCGCCCATCTTCAAACTGTACTCTTCTAGGGAAGAAGGCTTTCGGAAGTTTTCCACGATATTTCCAGGAAGTATCCGTTGCTTGTCGATGAGACTGGCCTCCCCTTTCGATGTTAGAAGATAAACATCGCGCTTGTCGCAGAAGCGAATGGAGAGGAGGTTTCCCCTTCGGCAAAACCTTGACTGAAGCCTGGAGGGAAAAACTATATTCTATATATTACGAAAATACATATTTATAAATGAATTTATTGACAAATACGGGTATTATTGTTCATAATTTTTATATATTTACTACTAATAAATTTACGTACGAAAATATGTATTCCTTATCAATTGAAATGCTATATAATATAAAGTATAACACATTACAGGAAATTATAAATTTCAAACAACATGAGTTTATTATAAACACAGTAACAGTAGATATATGCACAGTGAAATTATATATTATAGGTATAAAAAATATGTCCTATATAGTAATTCTATTTAGTATTTCTACATCGAACAACTTTTGAAAATCGAAATTCTATACATTTCTTCAGATGATATAGTGTTGTACTTCCATACTTTCATACTTTCAAAAACAATTATAGTCAAGACAATGTATCTACTAATGAAAGGTGCTATCTATATTATATAGGTGTACAATACTAATATTAATGACTGTATACTGAAAATAAATCTCACACCTTTGGACATTTGCTCCCGAGAGTTGAACCGGAATTCCTCGATTCACCCGAATTGTCCCCGTACAAACAGTGTTTCGTTCCAGCAGGAAGGATTGCAGGCGTACGCTGTTATAGTAATTGTCCACAATTACGTGAAATCCTTGGTCAAGAAGGCCGGACCGGTTCAATAGGTGAACGACAATCTTCTCCGTTATGGAAAGACCAGCGGCAACTACTCCAGGAATTCCTTGTGCCCAAGCTGCGGTACCAGCACGACCAGAGTAGAGCTCCAAATCCACCAAGTATCCATTTGTATCGCAGAGGCAAAAGAACTTGGTTCCAAACCTTGCCCGCTTGCTTGGAATATACTGTCTGAAAGACAGTCTTCCTCGAAACTTGATGAGAGTCTCATCAATGACCAAATCGCTGAAAGAAAATAAAACTATTTTTATGTAAATAAGGTATATTTTGTATATTATATTTATTACGGTATTTATTTTAAAATTGACGGTGTTTCTACAAGACCTATAAATAATATATTATTCATATTATATATAATAACTTGAATTATGTGTAGGTACTATTTACAATAATAAAATGTGAGATAATCTCATATATTTATTGAAAATTTATAATACAAATAAATAATAATAAATTGTATTGTATAGTTCTATGCAAGTTTGACTGTATAACAATTGTAATTCATACTTACACGTTTGGGACAAAAACGCGCCTCAGTGTCTCCCGTACCTTTATCAGTAAAGGATCGATCGCGGATGATCGTCGGTTAGGAATCTGCTGATTCCGACGGGCAAATCGGATACACCTCAGTATCTGGAGGTATCGATCTCTCTTCATCATACTGGCACGTTGGAAGAATGTTGACTCGTAGAAAGAATCTCTGGACCAGTAGTGCAAGATTTCCGGCTTCACATTTATGCCCATATACAGGGTAACTGTGAACCATTTCTTTATTTCGTCTATGCTGGTACATCACGCCATGCAGTCATATGATTAAGTCTTTGCAAAAAGACGTTTGCGGCATTAAATGTTGACCCATATCATTCGTACTATCTCGAATCAGCTCCCAGCTTCTTCCAACATCAGATCTATGAAATCGAGTGGCTGAATAAGACCTGCTACATTTATATTAGCATACAAGCCAGCATTTCCGAGGAAATGTGGAAGAGCCTCGGGACGAGCGTCAACATCGGGAAAAACAATATCCCAATCTGGAGGTGCCGCTTGTAAAGTTGATGACGATGACATCTTATTGACAATTATAATAATAATACAAAGCAAAACACAAAATATACACGTGCGCCCACATATTATGCAAATTATACCGAAGAGTAGGTGGCGATAAATGCAAGCCAATAACAGACGAGCAGTACTAAAAATAACTAAATAAATCTGGGCTACACCCTCATATCATGAAATACACTGACCAATGACAATAAAGGAAAAGTATTTTGCCTTCCCACCCACGGCTATATGAATAAAAGTGGACCGCGCTCACCTACAACTATTTCTACAATGAATTTCCTTTCTAATGCTATATTTTGTGATCCAATTTGATTAGAATAAATCGTTATAATATCGATGGGTCACCATATGACCCACGCCGTAGGAGCGCGGGCCTTTCATTTTGGGACACCATATGACCCATGCCGTAGTCAAAGGGTTACGTAGGAGACCATATTTTTCTACCGCAAATTTACTTTGAACATGGCATCGAAACGAGTACCACGTAAAGCCAAGATTAAAACACAACACATTTATTGCCAGTGAAATCAATTTTTCTTTTGATTCAGATTTTGATTCAAACATAATAGATCTTATTGAACATAATATATCTAACGACGCAAGGGCTCGTGTTACACTAGATAATGAAAAATTAGCCTTTCCAGACGATAATGACGACTTATTAGATCGAGATATTTTCATACGCATTTCTACTGATTCTGAAAGTGACGTCACTGATTGTGACGATAATGATATTTCTAATATTATACAGCGTGTAGTGAGATTATTAGAAGAAAGCTACGATCCTAACTTGAAAGCAGCATCCGGACGTCAATGGAATCAGAAGCCACCAAATACAAGAGAGCGCCAAACAACTGGAAATATCAAGCGTCAAGAACCTGGCAAAGTATTACTAGCTTTGAAACCGGATTCAGAGATGGATGCCTTTCTATAGGTTTTCCCAATCAAATAGAAACAGGCGACAGAACAAATGCGTCGACGTCAGATCAAATAGAGATGGCTG
>JAYRBW010007875.1:0-13522 GCA_036023295.1 Invenusta paracnida
AAACCGAAACTTAGTGACAACATTCAGTTAGATTACCTATCTAGATGTATTAAAAGAATGTATAATATCTATGGTTCGTACACGATATCACGTGACCGACGACAATTTATTTTTCACGATACTTATAAAACGCTCGTATTTATTGCTATTTTGAAAAATATCTGCTTGAACGATGCTCAAAATCATAATTACTTTTCTAATATAGACTACTATTTTTGTACTTTTCGCTCAATCGCTAATACATATAATATATTTATTGTCCTAATTACGTATATTCTTTCTCTTACTGTAATAATTATTCAATTTCGGCATTTATCATTTTCCTATAACCACAGCCATTTTATTGCCAGATCTATGTAAAATATTGATTTTCTGTAACATCCAAGCAACTTTTTCTAAAACCAGTCAGTTCCAGTCTGAATTGTACTCGAAGTGCAAAGCGTGGAATTTGTTTTCAGCACGCCGATACCATCACTTCAACCACTCAGAAAACCGCAATCACCCCAGAGGAACTACTTGATTGTTTTAACTTCGACAAAAAGAACCTCTCTACAAGCGACAAAGAGGACTTGAAGAAACTACTCTTCCAGTACAAGGACATAGTCTCACTGGGAGAATTCGATACAGGTAGATTCCCTTATTTACTACACACGATGGATACAGGGAGCAGTCCTCCAATTCGACAACCTCTTCGTTGTACCAACCCTTCAAATCGTGCTGAGATTGACCGTCAAGTGGGCGAAATTTTGAATAAAAACATCATCCAACACTCGACATCACCATGGTCCAGTCCCGTGGTCCTGGTAACAAAGAAGAATGGTCAGAAAGACTGCATCGACTATCGAAAGGTGAATCAAGTCACAACGAAGGTGGCATTCCCCCTTCCAAGGATCGATGACTCGCTTAAAGCGCTGTCATTCGCACAAGTTTATTCGACCTTTAATCTATCCGCCGGCTATTGGCAAATAGGAATCTCAGAAAACGATGTCCCAAAGACCACATTTTCCACACACAAGGGTCTGTACGAATTCCGAGTTCTTCCATTCGGGATTGTAAACGCGCCAAGCTTATTTCAAAGAGTTATGCATCTTGTCCTCAATAATCTAGAGTATATTACTTGTCTTCTGTACCTCGATGACATAATCGTCTTTACTAATGACAATGCGACACTCTTCAAGAGAATGAAAACAATTTTTGACAGTCTCGGACAATTCAATCTACAAATCAAGCCGCAAAAGTGCTACTTATTCAAGGCGTCGGTACAGTTTTTAGGAGGAAGTTTATTTCAAATTTTGCAGAAACAGCAATCCTATTAAATCAATTGCTACGAAAGACGCAAAATTTAATTGTACAGAGAGCCAACAAGTAGCTTTCTAAGCACTCAAGGAAGCTCTTCTATCTACAAAAGTACTCGCCTACCGCGACTGTACTGACACAGCAGGGAAATTTATCCTTGACACAGACGCGTCGGATCTCTCTATTGGGTCGGTATTATCTCAAATACAGAACAATCAAGAACGGTCAGTTGCCTTCGCTAGTCACCATCTCAGCAAATCTGAGCTTAAATACTGCGCCGCACAGAAGGAGCTTTTAGCCCTCCAATTTTTTCTAAAACATTTTAGGTATTACCTGCTACACAAAATTTTCCTTCTTTGAACAGACAACTGTGCTGTCTCATGGCTCCAGAAAGTCTGAAACAATGGCGCTGGAATGCTTGACAGATGGGCAGACACAATCGATCGGTTCAATTTCGAGGAATACCCGATGGAGATTCAACATAGAGCTGGTCGTCTCCATGGCAACGCGGACTCAATGAGTCGGTTATTACCTCTTTCCTCACCTCATTCGCAATGCCCAGAATGCAGTTTAGTATGTCTACCATCATGCTCGAGACTACGTGCACCCTCTCGCACAAATCAGGAGAACCTTCATGAAAAATCAGCAAATCAACTAATCTTGCCAGTACAAACTCGCAAGCAGGCTCTTCAGCAGAGACAAGCCACATCTTCTCAATTTTCCGACATAGCAACGGCAGGAGTCTCACGTACAATCAGCATCGACATGTCTGATTGAACGGAAGCACTGACCGACGATGTCACGGAAGAACGTAGGTGGACTCCGCTGGATCTTTACGAATCTGATGATGCTGGCCTAATGGCTAATGAAATATTCCCTCCTAATACAGACGAAGAAGCCATACTTAAGGCACAAGAAGAAGACATGGACATTCAAGCTGTCCGGCTCCTCAAACTGAGTGGCCTACCTAAACCGGCCAATTACGATCTGCAAGGACTTAGCTCCAATTCAAGGGCATTGCTGGCACAATGGCCCCATCTATTTATCCACACAGTCACACAATTACTAGTAAAAGCTAGAAAAACAGACTCGGGAACATATAATCAAGTGATTGTCCCTTATAAATTAAGGAAGTCTATCATACACCATATCCATTCGTCGCCGATAACGGCCATTTTGGACTAAAAAACTATAGATCAACTAGCTCGGCGCTTCTGGTGGCCACTCATAAAGGAAGACACAGCACAGATGGTCAGCCAGTGTTATATATGCACTATAACGAAATCACAGCCACGTCCTAAGAAGGCTCCTCTCCAACCTATCAATACCGGCTATCCAGGTAATAGGGTACACATTGACCTAACGGGACCTCTGCCGACCACGCAGAAAGGAAACCAGTATCTCCTAGTGATCATTTATCATTTTACTTCGTGGATCGAGGCCATTCCAATAGCAAGCTGTGAAACGGAGAAGATAGCGGCGAATCTATTCACAGGATGAATATCTAGATACGGCTGTATGGAGATCATTACGAGCGATAGAGGAACAAGCTTCTTAAACGAGGTGCTTTACTTTTGATATTGACAAAACTTCTACAGCAGCATACAATCCACGTTGCGACGGCAAGGTCGAACGTGTTATAAAAACAATCAAGCAACTGCTGAAAGCAGCTCACACACAATTTCCAGAAACAGAGTGGGACGTCTTAATCAGCAGAGTATTAATGACACATCGCTCCAGCTATGGCGAGTCCTCAGGATTCACCCCGCATCTCCTATGGCACGGTCGTGAAATGAGGTTTCCTTCGATCTATCTCTCGGCATCTGGTCACCAACCTTGGAGGAAATACCTTCATTTGTATCCCAGCTGAAAGATCAGTTGACGTACCAGTTTGCAAGAAATCGCTTGCATTTAACACATAAAAGACAGAAAAATACTATGACACGAAGGCGGGAATAAGAACACTGAGGATAGAAGATATTGTCGTTCTTCTCAATAATTCCAAAGTGAAATCAGATTTTAACAAATGGCTAGGACCCTATCAAATTCGTAGACTAATTGGTGAGAAGACAGTGGAGCTGACACCGGCAAGGGACCCTCGTAATCAACAGCTAGCACCAGTGATTCGACATCCAGTAGTATCAATAGATCGAATCAAAATCTACCAATCTGTAGATAGTCAAATCAATAAACCAATGACATTGCAGCCTCTCAATCAGTGGGACTTTGTCTCCAATCTGACAGCCTCTTCGTCATACGAGCCATTCATACAAACAGTACTCTATTCAGACATACCATCTGTAGGAGCTGAGATAGAAATTTAGTAACTGATTGATTTGTATGCACATAACACATCACTAATCTCTTTCTCTGCCCCTCCACTTTTTTTCTGAATATATGTAAATAGTATGTCACAGAGGAGCCAGAGCAGACATCAGTCGCGCAACAGGGCACCGTCTCCACTATCACCCATCTGGGAGAAACCTAGAGATCGCACAATTTCGCTGATTCGTGCCCCGGCTAACCCTCAGCCACAGACGCAGATCCAACTCTTGGCGATTCCTGACGCCTCGGAGACGCACCTGACGCTGTCTGAGCGCCCTGGACCTATTTATGGCGCCCGTCTTTTCCCGTTACCCCACGCACTCAGCGAGAAGAGTAATGAGGAGGCTCGGCAGACAGCCAATAGCATCGTGAAGCTGCTCCAGAGGGCTCGGAGGCCGTTCGATCAGTTCATCCTGAACTGGTTCGAACAACAGCTTCAGCTCGTCGAAAACATGGACACAGTGGAGAAACATCAGACACTTCTACGCGTTCTTTCACTACACAATCATCTCCATGTGAGCAGACATCCTATTTTATTTACTCTCCTTCCTAGTGAATGTCAGAGGATCCAGTCGGCTATTCTTACCGTGTATTCTCCTCTTCCAGTACACCAAATTTGTACCGGTCTTTGATCTAGTGGAAGAAGAGCCTATGATAGCAAAAGCAAAGGCGGCAGAGACACGTCCAGCCGTCGTCTCCAGGGACTACCAGGACAAAGGATCTCGCAGGAGTAAGGATCGACGGGGGCGAAGGCGATCAAACGGATCAGCATCCTCAGCGGACTCAAAACCTGAGACACAGATCCCGGTAGTCACAATCGCGTCGTCAACTTCTCTCTTCAACAACCGCCACGCAACACCACATAAACGAGTCCAGCTCGACTTCTCTCGACCTTCGTCATCAGATCCGGGGGACTCCAAACCCGGGCCGCGCGAGTCGGTCTGGAGAAGTACGCCGTTCAGTCGTGATCGCTTCCATCACATCTCGGCTGACAACCTTGACCCAGAAACCCTCCACATCCAAGGTGCAAGTGTTCTCATCAGGGCATTATATATGCGTTGATAAGCTGTGAAATGTAACTAAGTGTTGGAAATTTGGTCTCATCGTTTGGTTTGTGAATTCATGATTTTTTCGATAGTCTGCTGTAATAGAGCTAATTTCTTAATCTCTAACTGCACTTGTAATTCCGATATTTTAGATCAATATTTAGTTGGAGAGTTTCGAATCATCAATGGTTAGTATAGTTAAATACAAGGACTACTATAATATCTGTTTAATAATAATTTGTTTAAGTATTCCCTGGTTAAATATTATCGGTTTTTCTAAAATGTAATTGGGATTTTCTTTTAGAATAATCAATGGATAATATAGTTTAAATATTATCGGTTTTCTAAAAAGATTTATGAGTTCACAAAACATTACGAGAGACTATGAGGTGGTGAAATTCACGGTATGTAAAATTGGGTTTTATATTAGCGCATATAAAATATAATATAATAGTAAATATTTAGCTTAAATATTTTAGACTTAATACCATCTGAGGGTTTAGCTATTTAGAGTGTGAATGTATAATTAAAATAAACATTTCCTAATATCCGATCCAAATTGTTCTCTTGTCTTGAAGTATATGGGGCGTTAAGAATTTACATATAATAGATTAGTCAGAGTTTGTTTTGTTAATGAGAAGCTAGACATTCAGCTAATATTATATCTAGTTAGCTAACAAAATACTCGTTTTTTTAGTTAACATAACGTTAATTTTTTTTCTGTAGGCTGTACTCGAAAGATTCAAGTCCGAAGGACTGTGGATATAGATAACTGGACAACAAAGGATAGATGTCGTTGTGAACTAGATGAGACTCTTAGTTTACCTGCCGTTGTCAGCTCCCCAACAGATGGAAGAAACAGTATTATTAGTACACCCTGATAACAATGTCCAGGGAATTACAGAACCCCAAATGATAAAATTGAGGAATATTTACCGTTTCACTAGTTTTTAGATAGGTCGTGCTGGTGCTGTAAAACTTTCTGTAGCCAATTCCCAAGGCGAACCAATGTCGATGATTTTTTCCATTCGGTGGCTTAACGCCTGCCCGACACACTCTTTTATCCAGTTGATGGCATTCGTGATAATTTCCGAGATCATTGAGAGAAGCGATCTTCCATTTCTTTCTGCAAGCAGCGATATTGCGGTATCTCATTACTGGGTGTACAACGTTTTCGGGTTCCCTCTTGCACCATCTGCATCTCTCCTCATCATCCAAACCAATCCTTCTGCGATATTTCCCCACCCACATAGATTCCCCGCACCTCAACTGCGACATAATCAGGTGGTCCTTCTTTTCTAACGAGTCCCGTTTGTTCAGATCTGTTCTCTTGCTTCCCATTATCTTGTATCTTAGTGTGTTCTTGTCAATATTTTCGCTCCACTCCTTGGCCATGCTTCTCTTGATCTTCGCTCTCACGCCTTCGAACCCACAGTCTTCCTTTATTTCACACTCCACTTCCAAGTTCGCGGCCTTATCCACCTGATCGTTCTTGTCCAGACCACAGTGAACTGCAACAAATTGTATGACAATTTTCATCTTGATTGCCACCTTTACCAGTGTTTCCCACAGTTCCGCTTGTAGTCTGGGGTTACACATTAGTGAGCCTGCTTGAAGAGCTTTGATGGAAGACTAGGAGTTGGTACAGATGATGAGGCTTTTTTTATTTTCCAGAAAGTTCGAGTCCTGAATGCATCTGAGGCCCGCAAGCATAGTGGTCATTTCGGCTCGGCAAGATGATGCGAAGATGCCAGCACCCTTTTGAGCTTCCATGAGGGGAGTGCCGTTTCCCTTTTCGGAGATGATGGCTGCACCTCCTCCGACTTCATTCTTCACTGAGCCATCTGACCACATTTCAAGATCGAAATCGCCTTTTTGACTTAACGTTTCCAAGGTTACAGCTTTTCTTTTGGCCTCGTTTTCTATGTTTTTTTCTTTTGACGGGTTCGATAAGATCTGGGTAAAAAGAAATGTCCATCCGGCCTGTGTCGCAGTCCCACGGAGCGTAAGGCGACAGATCATCTTTGGGTTCATCACCGTTGTTCCTTGATGTTCAGCTTTTCCAGTTCTTTCTCCGGCTGAATCCTCCAATTGTTTCTCTTGATCAAACGTTGATTCGAGATGTTGCTTGTTGCGATTTATTTCAGTGGGTCACCTTTTTGCATTCTTTTCATCTTCTGAAGCCTGATTGTAACATTTGACACGAATCTTTTACTCAGTGGTATGAGGCTGGCTTCTAGTAGTAGGGAATCGGTGTTCGTCGTGTTGACGCAACCAGAGATGATTCTGGCGGCTCTGTTCTGAATGGCCTCGAGTTTGTTCAGGTTGGTAGTAAAAATGAGGTGATCCCATATATCCGAACTGTATTCGAGAACACTTCTAATGTATCCAATATAGAGTGTTCTTAGCAGACTTGGTTTACAATCCCATGAGGAAGCCGCCATGGCCCTGAGCTGTGCCATTCTGCGGTTAGCTTCTTTTTTCTCTTTGTTGGTATATTCGGTGAAGTTGATCCCCGTATCTGAGATGATGCCCAAGAGTTTGATTTTCTCACGGTATTCGATATTTATGCCATTGATGGTCAATATTGGTATGCGATTGTCCTTTTTGTCAATGGACCAATTACTGAACAAGTTGGATTCGGATTTTTCAGGGGCAACTTGCATCTTCTACTTTTGGCACCAGTCTTGAACAACATCTAGGGCTGATTGGATAATTTTCTGTGCCTTCTGGATATCACGGTCAGTGCACCAAAGTGTCAAGTCGTCCATAAAGAGGCCGAATTTGAGGTCTTCTATTTGCTCAAGTCTTATTGATAGAGTATTGATGTAGCACGCAAAGAGGATAAGGCTAGTGACTGATCCTTGTGGCACTCCAGCTGAAAGAACTTTAGGAATGTTTTTTTTGTTCACGATCTGACAAATTGCCCTACAGTCTTCGAGGAAGGCCTTAATCCACAGGCAGATGTTTTTAGGAATCTCCATTTCAATCAAAGTGTTGACCAGGATCTTGGGGTCGACTTTGTCAAAGACTCTGGCAAAATCCACAAGAGTGGAGATCGTTCTCTTGTGAGGTTTGAGTGATGGAATCCGTTTAGAACATCTTCTACAAGTTTCGTGACTGGGTCCGTGGTGCATCTATCACCTCTGAATCCGGACTAAGTTGGGGAGAGTTTATTGTTATATTCGATGTCATACACCATTCTTTCTCTTACCATACGTTCTGCAAATTTTCCCATACAGGAAGTAATAGTCACGGGTCTGAATGACTCTAGTTTGCTATGATCTTTCTCAGGTTTCGGAAGCGGTTTGATGATACCAATTTTCAATGAGCTCGGGACTTCGCTATTAAGCCAGCTGATGTTAATGAGATTTAAAAGTTAATCTTTAGCCTTGGCCGTTAGGTTCTGTAGGTGTTCGTTGTACACATCATCTTCTCCTGCAGCTCTGTGGGCTTTACAAGTGTCCAATCGCATGGTAAAATTCGACTCTACTGAACTCACTGTTGGGCCTATTTTGTTGTTCGTTTCTTTGATACAATCAATCGTCTTCTTGTGGTTGTTTCTCGCTTGGATCTCTTTCATGTTTCTAATGTTATATTTATTTTCTTTGCGTCTGGGGCCTTGAAGGCGTGTAACCGATTCTTTAGTTGCAACTTTCACGAACATATTGATGAAGGCTTCTGCTTTTTCTTTGTTATTAGTAAGTAACTCTGAAGCTGTTTTAATAGCTACGTTAGATCCAGTTCTTTCCTCTCTGTTGATAGCTTTTATTGTGTTCTACACTTTGTTACTGCTGGTAGTACTACTGATATCATTGAGATATTCAGCCCATGCCTTCTATTTAGCGAGTTTAATGAGCGGTCTGACTTCTTCGCTTTTCTCAATCCATCTAATCCTCTCGTCTTCATTGTTCTTTGCTCTTTCTCGTAAATGGTTTCACTCTTCTACTGCAACTTCATCCGACCACCATGCTTTTGGGTCTTTTCTGCATGTTTTTGTTTTTTAATAGCATTAGAGATTCTTTTCATTCCATTGGTAAGCGTCCTTTCAGACTTTGTATTGGTCTCAGAGTCATTGTCAGTCAGGTATTTGTTGACATCTGATTGGAATAGACTCCAATTTACTTTTTTCCAGGCGTATTTCGTTTGCATGATGTTACTTCTAGGAAATTCTCTAATATCGTTACTGAGGTCATCTCCAAGAACCTCATAAACGTTAAGGAAGTGATCGGAGTTGATAGCTGGTAGAGTTATCCAATCTCTGATGATTATATATTTGGATATGGTAAGATCAGGCGATGAGCATTTACTGTTCCTTCTGCACATCAAGGTGTTGCTCTGAATATTATTACAAATATTAGCATCATTGTCGTCAATCTTGTTCGCTATATCTGTTCCGAGTTGATTTATCTCTACATAAATTTCCCAAGATTCATGGTACGTATTGAAATCCTCTGTGATTAAACAATTACCGTCCTCTGGTAGAGCATTGTCTGCTAAGAATTCCTGTCTTCTATTCTCATCTCTGCCCGTTCTGATTATAGGTCGGACGTAGTAATTGAAGATCCTGAACGTCCATGTGGGCAATATAATGTCTACTGCCATTCTTTCGGTGGTCTTATCTTCTCTGATATATCATCCACTTTCACTTCCATACACGCATACTCTTCGCAATCCTTGACCAGAGTCAAAATTCCTCCTCCAACTGGTTGGGTCCCTGTCTAGGTGTTATCCTGTCTTTTCTGAAGCATGTTTATTTGTTGAAGTAAAACCCGATATTTTCTCTCAGGTTAGATTCTTGGATGCTAACGACATCGGGTTGGATCAAAGATATTATATAAGCGACAATAATATAATATCTTTGGGTTGGATAGTGTCAATGAGTTTGGTTAGTTCCGTTTTGCTGTTTCGTACACCGTCAACATTAATTTGCAAGACTTTGATTTTATGGTCTACCTGCGGTCCTGGGTTCTTCGCTCGATATCCCCCGATCTCAGTAGGATCACGTCTATTCGGATTCCGATTCTACTCGACGTCTTAGTTGAGTCGGTTGCAGAAAACCCGAGTGTGTGGGTAGGTTTGGGGCCACGCCGACGTCGAAAAGTTTCCACGCGATGCTGCTACGCAAGATCCAGGTTACGCATTCAAATTTTTATGTTTTCCTATAGGTAAGATTTTCTTATAGATTATTTAAAATTATCAAAGTATTTTTTACTTCTAATACGAATACTTATTAAATACATAATACATATCAATTATTACTATGCATTGAATTTTTGTTAATACATTCAGAAGTTTAGGAATTGTTTTTTTACAATGACACAGTGTATCCTTTATAAATTATCTTCAACATTGAAATAGATATAGCTATATATTAACATTAAATATTTAACCCTATATCTGCAAGAAAAGATTATAGTTCT
This sequence comes from Invenusta paracnida, assembly GCA_036023295.1. Lineage (NCBI taxonomy): Eukaryota > Metazoa > Platyhelminthes > Proseriata > Coelogynoporidae > Invenusta > Invenusta paracnida. The sequence continues at coordinate 10,091 of JAYRBW010007875.1, forward strand.
GTCAGCATATAGGTACCCTTTCCAGACTATATATTACATGTTTTCGCATTTTATTCATCACAGTATAATCGCGATAGCGCTATATAGTAAAATTCTCATCACGAGCATAGAGTAAGAATACATAGAGAAACGACTCCTATGTTTTGAATGTATACATTAAAAAATCGTCTAATTAATTGTTGATTTCATTTTTGTTATTTTTGCTATAAAAATATATAAATTACCTGTACCTAGTCTATAGCTTTTGAAAAAAGTAAAGGTTCAGATTTTAGTGATTACAGCAGTCATAAACGGCATTTTTAATGCCAAAAGGTTTGTCAGGGTAGACATGAATGGCGGCCAACAATATTAATAAAATCTCAAAAATAGTCATTTATTTCAAAAATACGTGTTACATACTGATTATTTCAATATTTAATAATTCTAAAATTAAATTTGTTATATATTATGACGTAGGTACTCAACGCGTAATTGTGGTTAATTTATAACTCTCAAAGAATAGATTTTATCTATTTTTAAATCAAGTCTATGGCAATTGCCCTTAGAGTCGTTTCTCTATGTGTACTCTATGGTCATGAGTATATTCGTGATAGGTGCGAAGGGGTTAAAATTGTTACATAAAGTTTTATAAACACCACTTTTTCGTATTATTTAAGGGAATAGACATGTAGCCAAATTATTATTAATTGTATTAAATGATGTTCATCATAACTCCCTTGTATTCATTCATTTCATCTATTATCTTATTACATATTCATACGTTATTTTATTTCAGTAACGCTCACCTTTTTCTAGATAAGTATTTTAATATCGCCTTTTCAACATGAATACAATGTAAGTTAGGCATTGAATCAGGGAATACTTAAACAGAGCTGGTTATACAGGCCCTGCATAGACTTGAACACCTCATCCTGGGAGATTTTTTATAGAAAGTGAAATTTTGATAGTCAAGGTTTGCTAATTGTTCCGAGAATTTACTCTTATAATAAAATAAGTTCAATTGTTCAATTTTTATAACATTTTAAACATAGTTGTTTAAAATTGTATATATTGAAAACAACATTCCTGAATTTATTGTACTATATTATAGGACTAATTAGAATAACCCCCTGGAATAATATTTATATTATGGTTATCCATAATATTTACATACTACATATTATTACTACTTGATGAATTAAAAAAATATATATAGTTCTGATAAGCTATCAACATCTATATTCAAACCATGCATGTTCTCTTTAATAAAATGGAAATTAGACACATTATTTTACATAAAGTAAAACTTATATTAAATGATATCGGAATCAAAAAATCGATAGTGGAACAGTGTACCCATCCCTTTCAAAATGTATATACTTTCCTAAATTGACTCTGTACATATTAACCCCGATTTATATGATATGAATATGTTTTTATATATTTAATTGCGTTCCCTTTTTTGTCCTCCTACGGTACCCCCGGAACATGTTATACCAAACAATGTAGTTTCAAACTGTTACTGATATTTTTTATGTACAAAATTTCAGTTAAATTGTCTCTAAAAATTAATTGAAAAACCATTTAAATAATTTAGGCCTATTCGTCAAAACCACACAAAACTGTCATTTAACGTTCTGATATTATAGTACTCCTTGTATTGAATGTTCGGTATATTAGTTAAACTTAATTAATTTTACAAGTATTCGGATCTAGGACAAATGTAATTCCACCACAATGGATTCCCCTAATTATATTTTAAAATGAGCGCTATTAGGGAAAGACAATCATCTCGTCATTTATTACATAAAAAATTGTTTGAAATTACATTATACACAAATACATTACATGATTATAATAATAATTTACCAATAAAATGTATTTATCTGTGTACATTACATGATAATAATATATCAATAATTTATATAGTATGAAGATGAAGTATAATACATAGTATTTTTCATATGCATGAAGTATATTAAATATATTAGAATATCAGCTATATGATTTCTATGAAATGACTCTTTGCACTTTCCAGTAAATTGGCAAAGAAATATATTCCAAATAATATAATTTCCATACTAATTAGTATTAAAATAAAAATTGTATAATGGAAATTAGAAAGAATCTATATGTCAATTTATAAATTTTGCATATTTTAACTAATAAAATTGAAGTTACTTTTTCTATATATATTGTGCACATTCGCTAGTAAGTTTAGCTAAAGCAAAAGAAAATTCTAAATGTAGTCCTTAGTTTTCTGTTTAAGATTCATTACAAAAATGTCTCAACAAAATTAACTGTATTAATATTCTTTCAAAAAGGTAGAAATTGAAAAGAAAATCTAATTAATATATTCACAGTTTTTATAAAACAAATAAAAATACATTACATTTAGCAAGTAGTAACGGTGTGATAAAATAGTGATAAATATGATATAACATTTTTACTACATATATATATATATATATATATAAAGAATACAAGTAAAACACTATAAGTATAAACACAATATAATAAAAATTAATGAAAAAGTTGAATAAGTATAAATAACAAGATATTATAAATGTATGGACAATAATACAGTCCAGTTTAATTACAGCCATTTAAAACTATATTCATAAAAATGTCAAAATACAAGAATATCCGTTAAAGATTGTAATTAAAAATAAATATATATATAAACATAAAGTTTCCATCTACTTGGTACTTAAGTAAATTTAAATAGACAGCCTCTTTTTATACATAAAAACAGATTTGTCAATTGATAATTAGTTTTATTATATATAAGTGAACGATGATATTGAGTATTACACTAACGCTCGTATTTTAAGGCCTCTGCTTCTTTTTTCGGTCGCTTTCTACATAGCAGGAAGCATGATGCAATGATTGAAATAATCTGGTCAAAAGAAAGTTTAAAACATGGTATAGTATTAACTGATAAAGGTTTAATAGTTTAAGTAAAAGAAAAATATAAATAATATTGGAAATATTTTAATTTAATTAAAAAATAGTTATATAAAAACAATTAAAAAAGAAAACAATTTCACAACTAAACATTAAAAACAGTAACATATAGGGAGTTGCAAAACAAATTTCGTTTTATAAAATGTTTTAATTTATTATGAATAATAATATATTTATGTACATTTTATCTAAGCGTTTGATATAAAACAAAAAATATCAGAGTATAAATAATAATAATAGTCAATATAGAGATCACTGTTCACACCTTATACCTTCTAAACATAATCCCCATTGGTCTCAACAATCCTTTCAAGGTGAGCTCTTAAGCCAGCAAACTCTTTAAGAATTTGTCTTTCTGTCACAGAGTTGAAGAAATCATTAATGATATTGTGAACATAAGCAGCGCTTCCAAAATCTACCTTTTGTCTGTACATTTCGAAATTCCGAAACAAATAGCGATCGAGGAGATTTGTGTCTGGGGAGTAT
>JAYRBW010007886.1:0-13521 GCA_036023295.1 Invenusta paracnida
TTCTCTTCTCTTCTCTTCTCTTCTCTTCTCTTCTCTTCTCTTCTCTTCTCTTCTCTTCTCTTCAGTCACCTTTTCACTCTCTTCTTTCTCCAGTGTGTTCTGATGGGTGCCATCCGAAGGGTATTTGTACTGACTATGGTGACTGTGAATGTCCGGAAGGTTGGATAGGCGACGGTGTTACATACTGCAACAATTGTAGCGCTTGTCATGGCAACTTGTCCTGTGATGCAGAGCACGATGGTTGTTACTGTCCCCCAGACTACGTCAAAAGTGAAGAATTTGGTTGTATAAAAGGTCAGCAAATATGTTAATTATCACAATTTCATGTTTTTATTATATTTTATTTATTCACTTACTGAGAAGCATTTTGGCATATATATAAGCTACATACGTTGATCCAACTCGCTTTTTCTAAATATATATGCATGTATGTAACGTTCATAATATTTTGATACTTATATTGTAGCTTATATTTTACATCTATAGACTAATTTATCTAATTTTTTATATACCTTGTAAAATTCTTATACGGATTACTAAATTAATTTGGATGTTTGTCATTAAATCCATGTTGTAATAAATAATACTATTTCACGTATCATCTCTTATACTTATATATATTTTTAAATTCTAAAACCAGAATCAATGCCAATAGTGTATAGAATTTGTTACCCGGATTTGGAAAACGTATTTAGCTATTATTAGCAGCTTCCACTATGTTGTTTTGTCTTCCACGAATGTGATATAAACAAAGAAAATATTGATATTTTGTTTCACATAACTTATCGAAAAATTTACTGTTGACATAGAATCGTTTGAACATTTCGAATATATTTATCGATATGGGTGATAAATATTTACATTCTTAAATTGTTTCTAGTATTTGAAAAAATGATAATTATGTTAAAAAAGAGAAAAAATAGTTTGTTCATACTTTTATTGCTGGACAAAGATGAATAAACGGCTAAACACTATTTTCTTTAACTTTTATTAGCGGATGTGACCCTTCTGCCAAGTGGATCAATTGTGCTTAATTTTCTATATAAAGCTCACTAAGAAGTGGCAGTAATAAAACTAATGAATATTGAATCTTGAATATTGATTTACTAAAATTATATTTTCTATTTAGCATATTATAAACTCAAATAAATGAATACATATTACATATGAATACATAAAATATTTACCACAATATTTGATAAAGTTCCACATTTCTGAATTAATAGTATACTCAGACACTTAAAATAAATACAAATACCAATATGTTTTTATGTATTACTACAAATATAATTAGCACCACTTCATTTATGACAGGACATATTGCGGCTTCCACTGTTTCCAAGCTGTTATGCCTCGTTTGCATAAGTACTCCGTCCAATCAGAGAATCCTGCAGTCTGGTTATTGGTCCACCGTTGGTCTTCTGTCCTGTCATTCCTCCTTCGTTGATGTTCTATACAATCGCCTCGATATTTGATTAAGTGCTCCATCCAATCAGAGAATCCTGCAGTCTGGTTATTGGTCCACCGTTGGTCTTCTGTCCTGTCATTCCTCCTTTGTTGATGTTATATACAGTCGCCTTGAAATTTGATTAAGTGCTCCGTCCAATCAGAGAATTCTGCAGTCTGGTTATTGGCCCACCGTTGGTCTTCTGTCCTGTCATTCCTCTTTCGTTGATGTTCTATACAATATACAATATATAATATGTATATATATATCAATATTTGCGTTGTTCAGTTTAGAACACCCACCAGAAGTTCAATATGCTTAAAAAAGCTTGGTTACTCTATAACTAAAAAGTTTCTAAATTGTGGATATTTTTTAAATATAAAGGTATACATAAAATAGTAAGGACATATTATAGAAGCTTCGCAAAAAATAGTACGAAATATTTTCTTTTAAATAAACAACAACCATAAAAAATAGTAAACAATATTTTGTTAAATTCTTTTCAGACATAACAGACTCTAAGATCTCAACAGAAGAAAGCAGAAGTGAGTATGATAACTATGAAAGTTATTACAAGTGTTATAAGTATGAAAGTTATTACAAGTGTTATAGTATGAAAGTTATTACAAGTGTTATAAGTATGAAAGTTATTACAAGTGTTATAAGTATGAAAGTTATTACAAGTGTTATAAGTATGAAAGTTATTACAAGTTTTATAAGTATGAAAGTTATTACAAGAGTTATAAGTATGATAAGTATGATAAGTATGATAGGTATTAAAAGTGTTATAAGACATGTTATATAGGGAATTTATGTTTACAAATATTTATTAAACATGGTCCACTTAATCGAGTTAAAATCACTTTAAATATATATGTATACACACACAATATATATTCAGTTTGCAAAGATCTCAATTTCATCATTATTTTGTAAATATTTAAATGCATTGTTAATTCAATTTAAATAATATTTTGTTTGTAATTTCACATTACAATATCTATCATACTATGAATGTATACCTCTGTATAATGTGTGCATATAGTTGTTATGTTTGGTTTGTCGATGAGAGTGTAAAACTAGCCGATATAACATGCAGTACTCCATTTATTCTTATTTCATGTACCGAAGGAGAAGACAAAATTATAAGTTAGTAAAGAGTTTTTTCAATCGAATAATCCTCCCCAGCAATAATTGTTTGTACATACGCGTACGTTTAGAACTTCATGTGCTACTCTGCAGTGTGCATTCGAAAGAATACTGTATTAACCTTATTACTCGAAATAAGTCAGTGACGATTTTTAGTTTGAATGAAACAAAGCGCAGCAGTGAAAAATGCATAGTTTTTATAATATTTCAAGAAGTAATTTTTATTGTTTTTTTTTAAAACCGAAAACATTTTAGCTATAGCGAGTGTTTTCATTTTGTTTCAGGTACAGAATCAGGCGTAGAACCAGGTAAATATGATAAGTACTCTTGCAAAATCTTCACCTGCTATGTAATGCGTTATTTTGATGAAATAGTTGTTCAATAATACAGAAATTGAAAGACGGTTAGGTACACCTGTACTTGTCTTCATTTATGAATACCACGCCCTAAAGATTATGATTGTTTAAGCATGTTTGATCAAATTTTGTAAATCTGGTATCCACATTATTTTCATTCATTAATTGTGCCACGAGTGGTGTCTAAAGCATTAATTGTGCATTACATTATATCAGCAAGTCATATATTGTGCTACCCCCCTTCCATAGAACCATGATCATAGAGTGACTCATTTCACTTTTCTTATTACATCATTTGCAGCGTTCACCACTGACGATGAGGTCACCACTGAAAAGAAGACTAGTGAGTAACTTATATCCTAATTAGGTACCACGAGTATGTTAATATACGATGGTGCTCCAATAAGTTTTTCGAACTCAAGACAAAAGCCAAACCAAATATGAGTATGTTATTATATTTGTTATCAAATATAATACTCAAATTAAAATAACAGTAACTCACTTATATAACAATAATTTCTTTACCAATAATAAGACAGTGAAAACAATCAAGTTAAATATTAGGTAGGTATATTAATTATAAAATTATCAAGTGATTACGAATTACAAATTACTCATTAGCTATTAGGCTACAATTTAATTTAAACGAATTTATCTCAATATTTGGTAAGTATTTGATGACAACTTATACGCACCATATATAGCATCCCAATCCTCAATCTATTCAGAATACTGGTAATTGTTATTGTCGCTGGGGCTCACTCAAGAATCTGTTAATCACATTTTCCGTTGGTGCCCCACCAACTCTCTCCAGCCCAGACTAATTCTAATTTATTTCACAACTTATTCTTGTCATCCATGGAGATTTCAAAATCCAAATTTAAATCAAATTCGAAAAATCACAATCAGGCAAATTACAAAACATCACACCAGAATTGACAACTGGCAAAAATATCACAAAAACTTAATTTTACCAAAATATAAAAATCAGGTCAACTCATTATCAATTCGCGCCTATAATTCAGTCAATACTCGTAATTAAATATCTAGCATCAAATGGACGAACAGTAGCATTAATCAAAATAGCTTTCTATCAACATACATCGATAAACGTATAAATTGTCCTATATAAGTGGGAACAGGTACATGGCGTAATCTGTGCAATATTATGAGCAATAGAAATACTAAGAGGATCTTGATAAACATTTTATGTCGTGCGATGTCTCAAGGACGTCTTTAGAATTCTAATTTAGAAAATTTTTGCCAAAATGCATCGACAAATTTGGTATCAACAATTGGTAAAGTAAGATGTTTACTCCGAAAATGAAAAAAAAGTAATTTATTAAATTATTTATTGTTGTTCTTAACAGTTAGTCATCGTATTTGTACATCTGATACAATCTCTTTTTGGATAAAAATTAGACGTTTTGATATTTTGGAGTAACATTTACCCTTTATTCAATGTTTCTAATCATCAGCATTTTGAATAAAATTTTCAAACTTTTTATTTTGAAGGAATCTATTGAAATATCGACTTGTAATTTTTATCAATATCTCAAATATATATATTTTTCCTAATATGGCACAGCTCGTGTGTATAAAGTTTTACTTCCAGATTGTGTCTGAGAAATATTTGAAACACCAACGTATAACATTGTTTCAAAGATTTTTTATCAAGTATTCAATTCAAAAGTATATTATATACTATAGTGGAGTTCATTTTAAAATTATCAAATGTCAACAAGGTTTTTTATTACATAAAAAATGATGAAATATGTGAAACATTTTATAATTTTAAGCGATTAAAAGTGAAGTCTGCAATAATAATCAAATATTAAATGACATATAATGAATCTGCATTTCAATTATTTCTTCACATTTGCTATCATTTTTTGGAAATACATATATTTAAAGATTCATTCATGTTTCTTTGAAATGTCTTGATATGTGTGATGGTTTTTAATATTATACAAATTGTGTTCACTTTGTTGCAGGTTCAGGATCAGGTGTAATACCAGGTTAATACGAACATTACTTTTGGCAAATATACGTCTTCCAGTTTATGTGTTTTATTTGTTCAATATCCTGAAATTTGAACGCTGCTAGGTAGCTAGACATTTAATTGTTTAAATTCATAAAAGAAAGTCATACCAATGGAGATTGTTTAAACGTGTTTGTTAAAGTTTGATGGTATCTACATTATGTGACATTGATCAATGTTCCAAGAATTGTGCATTTAGCTTTATGTGTTACCCCTTCAAGAGAGCAACCAAATTCACTTATATTATTACATCATTTTCAGGGGTCACGGACACTGAGGTCACAACAGAGGCCAAGCCAAGTGAGTAACTTATATTCTCAATCTGTTTGAGGAAAACATTTTCTTATTTTTCTGGCTAGAAAATAAAGGCCATGGTTAACACACTAACACTTAATTTAACAAAAAAATTGACATTAGATTTATACAAAAAGTAGGAAAACATAATCCGATATTTTTAATGTTTCATTTCAGTTACTGAAGAAGAGCGACCAACCACTACCACAGGTCAGTAATATTACGATCATTTTGTTGAACGTTGTAGGAATAATGGAGCACTATCGTTAATTTATCAACCTGTGATGTTATCATTAATCAATGTTCTAAGAATTGTGCATTTAGCTTTATGTGTTAAACTTTCAACATAGCCATTGAGTTTCTCAATTTACATTTCTTATTACATAATTTGCAGGGGTCACTGACGCTGATGTCACAACAGAGGCCAAGTCAAGTGAGTAACTTATATTCTCATTCTTAATTTTTGGCTAAGAAATAAATGTCTTGGTTAACACACTAACACTTTTTTTTTAAACAATTGACTTATGATTGTAATTATTAAAGCATAATCCGATGTTTTTATGTTTCATTTCAGTTACTGAAGAAGAGCGACCAACCACTACCACAGGTCAGCAATATTACGATCATTTTGTTGAACGTTGTAGGAATAATGGAGCACTATCGTTTTCTTATATACTGTGATGGTATCATTAATCAATGTTCCAAGAATTGTGCATTTAGTTTTATGTATTATACCTTCAACAGAGCCATAGAGCAACTCAATTAACATTTCTTATTACATCATTTGCAGGGGTCACTGACGCTGATGTCACAACAGCTGAAGCCAAACCATGTGAGTAACTTCTATTCTCATTCTGTTGGAGGAAAAATTCCTCTTATTTTTTGGCTAGAAAATAAATGCCTTGGTTAACACACTAACACTTAAAAAACAAAACAATTGACTTATGATTGTAATTAGTAAAGCATAATCCGATGTTGTTATGTTTCATTTTAGTTACTGAAGAAGAGCGATCAACCACTACCACAGGTCAGTAATAGTACGATCATTTTGTTTAACGTTGTAGGAATAATGGAGCACTAGCAATTTTTATGCAATTATTATTGCTACATTATTCTACATCTAGAAGACTGATAATCGAGATTGTAGGTGGTAAAAGTATGAATGGCACATTTTTTATCTGGAAGGTTAAATAGCACATGGTTTTTTTGAGTAAATGGCACATTTTGGCAATTTTTTGTAAATGGCACATTTTTCTCATTTTTTATAAATGGCACATTTTTTCACTTTTTGTAAGTGATACATTTTTTTTTTTTGTTAAATGACTGATTTGTAGGTTTTATCTGCCAAGTGTTATCATTTTCACTAAATGTCCAATTTTTGATACTGTTTATGGCAGTTGAACATTGTTATTCTTGTTTGATTGATTGACACGTTTGTTGATATATTTTTACTTAAAAACCACCACTGTTTTGGATAAATGACATAATTGTTATTATTATTATTTTATATTTCAAATTGATAATTGCTGTGTGTTACTATTATTTTTGCAAATTGTGAGACTTTTGTGAATTTATATTAAAGGTAATGCTTTAATTAGTAAAAGGTAATGCTTTTATTGTAATTGGCAGGTGAGTCATTTCCTCGAAAGAGTAATAAATTAGCGTATTTTTTATTTTTTAAAAGCGACAATTTGTTACTTTAAAAGATTCAAACTTATTAAATATAAATAAAAAGACTCAAGACATATAATGGTTTACTTTGCATTATAAATAAATAATTTCTTTTCTTTTCTTTTCAGCTCTTTTATTGTCTCTATATTATTGCAGATTGTTCGCTTTTTCTAGTTTCGTTAGAAAATAAGAAGTTTACGTCAATAATATTGATATGTGCATATATAAAGTTGTCTATCCGTATAAAGCACCACCATAAAGCAATACATAATAAACATATGTGTTATTACTAGTTGTAGTAGTTGGACATTCTCACGCATAATAAATACAATTCCTATGTCATCAAAGAATCAAAATAGAATATTTTTTTAATTCGAGAAACAAATTCAAATATCCTAATTAATAGAAAACTTATCCTAATAAAAACAAATTTCAGATCGTGGAAGAGGCGGAATCATACCAAGTAAGCATTATACATTATATTCTCTTCTCAACTAGAATTTAAACAAGGATGACATTTATATATTCTAAGTAGCACGAAAAAATACTATGAATATTCGAATATCATGATAATATATACAAGGAGATAAAGAATATAATGAACTATATTCATTACCTCGTTTCATCATAATATTGCAAGGAAGTTGGTCTGATTTCCATTTTGTTTTGATATCAATTTCCTTTTTTGCAAATATTTTTTTCTTTAAATACAAAAATTAAATAACAATGTTTAAATAATATTTAAAAATATGAAATATTGTAAACAATTTTAAAAACTTCATATTTAGTGGGGCGGCTAAGTGAAAAAAATCATGCATTTGATGATACAAGCACCAAAATTGACATGATGACTCCTTAAGGTATACTAAACATATCTGTCCGACTAGCCACCTAAAAATCCAAAATGGCGGCCATTTTTCAAGATGGCCGCCATCAGGAGCTCACGATAACGATATTCATTATAAATTGGTATCTATTCAACCGATTTCAGTGATCTTGGTGTCAAATTGTATGTTTTGGTGCTTGTATCATCAAATGCATGATTTTTTAACTTCATCGCAGAATAGATAGAATGACTTCAGTGCTTCCAGAAGCTTTATGACTTCCCACATGGCCTGTATGCCTAGCTCATATTTAGCCTGGCAAAATATGCATGTTCTAGAAAAATGCCAGCCATCTTTCATATCGTCCGCTAGAAGCAAACTTGTAAGAGAGACAGTTTGGAAAACAGCGAGAATAGATTCGGTGTATAACAAACATAAAAATAAGTATTATTTAATAATACAATAACTATAACAGTATTTTTTCTGAATATAGCAATATTACAAAAAATGCAATTGATATCAAAACAGAAACGGCCGTCTCGAAAAAATAAAAGCACTAAATTGAGCTACTCAAAAGCAAAAAGCTGAAATTATATTGAAGATATGAAGTACTAATATTTAAGAAATTGATATAAACATGGCGCCCAGATTTAATTTTTAGAATGCATGCTGTTTAAAATCTATACATATGCTTTGATAATAAGTAACGTATATTTATTTCTAAACTGGAAAACGCAAAACAATATAAGAAAAACACATTAAGAAAATATTTTAACAACGGAACACTTTTCAGATGTAAGGAAACACATATAAATACATGTTTTGTTATTAGATAATAGCAAAGCTAATTAATAAAAACTAATTAGCCGCTGTTAAAGCTATTATAAATTTTAAAATTTGCATTAGTAAAAAATACATGTTACATACCATTGCCATAAAGTTCATATTATCTTTTTATTTTCATATATTTTTCATATTGTCTAGATTAGAAATGCATAATGTGTTACTTTTTAATCTACATATATATGTGTGTATTTATTAAAGTAAACAATGTTGTAATTAAATCTTGGCAATGTTTTATATCATTTTCTTCGATAGCTGTTCTAACAGCAACAAAATCGTTTTATCTCTTTCCTTTTTAAGTGCTCGTTTATTGGCATTCATTTTTGTAAAAACTGTGGTTTTTGTTTTGATATACATATATATACTAGACTAGATTATAGTTGAAATTGGGCTTAATCAGTTGATTGCTTTATATTACGGATACTGATTTGCAATAAACACTGCATTAAAAAAAATTGTTGCTAAATTATTTAGACTTTATTTGAGAATATTCTAATTTAATTTGCAGTCATCCCGGGAGAAGACAATGATGATAATAAAAGTCAGCAGTTACAAATCGTATTTAATACATTTTTATGCATTACTATTAAATTAAAAGTATTATTTGGTAAAAGGAAAATCATTATTTTTTGTCAACTATTTCACATTATCAAAATTAAAATTTAACATTTTGATTAAATTTAACATTTTGATTAAATTTACATATATTCGAAATTGTTTTATATTTCTCAAGTACCACCCAATTTATTTTTGTACACAAATTTAGCGAGAAATTAAAATTTTTGAAATGTATATTAACATTTATAAGCAAAATTATAAATAACAAAAGAAAAATATTTCAAATATGAAACAATCTAATATGAATCCATTTTAAGTCGATCCCGATGAAGGCGCTGAAGGCATAAGTGAGTAAATTTTTAATATAATTACTTATATACCTATATTTGTAATTTAAATGACAGAAATGATACATTTTTATTAAATTGGTAAAATTTCATAACCATTTTTCCTGCTTAAACTTTTTAATTCCTTTTGTTGACATAAATAGTAGCATAAACACATCGCATTTATTGTGTTATTACTGATGCATTAAACTGATAATATATTTTTTAAACTGATCAATTATGAAACGTAATGAAATATAAAACTGTAAACTCTTCATTATATTTGTAGTCAATCCAGATGAAGACTCGAAAGACATAGGTGAGAAAAACATTCAAATGTTTTGTTAGTATCCAAATAAAAGGAATACAATTTTACATTTTGTTTAAATTTACAAATATTCGAACTTGTTTTATATTTCACAATACTTTCAAATTTACTTTTGAACACAAATTTAGCGAGAAATCAATATTTTTTAATGTATACCAACATTTATATACAAAACAATGAATACGAAATGTAAAATTTAAATATTTAAAATATGAAACAATATAATATGAATCCATTTTTAGTGGATCCAGATGAAGGCTCTCAAGGCAAAGGTGAGCAAAAGATAAATGTAGTTTTTATAATTTCAATTAAAAAATTAATTATTAGTTTATATATTTGCAATAAAAACATTGAATTTAATATACGAATTAAAACAAATCTTCATTATCCGTTTTTTTCAACTATTTATAATTATCAAATCGTAAACTAACACTTATTAATTCGACAATTTTTATATTTAGCCTTCTTAAATACAATTTAAATCAATCCCGATTAAGAGTCTGAATACAATGGTCAATACAATGTGTAAATGTTTATTTAAGTATTTTAAATTACGTTTTTATATATTCAATAACTTATCTAATTATAATATAATTTTATGTATATTATTAAAATTATTAAAAATATAGTCCAATTGCAATCTTTTGCTCCACAATAACAATACTTAATAATTGTGCATCGAACATAGTTTGCATATTTTACAGCAAATATATTGGAATGTTATTAATTTAATTTTTATTCAATCCAGATGAAGGCTCTGAAGGCATAGGTGGTGAGTGAAGGATAAATGTAGTTTCTTTATTATCTAAATATATTAAATAATTAAAACTTTAATATTTGTTTAATTATAATTATTCACAATAATTGTATATTTTATAATACTTCCAAATTTTGTCTTGTGCATATATTTTGCGAGATAAAACATAATTTTAAATTTATATTTACATAATACAATTTTACATTTTTTATACAATTATTTTTGTAATTTTACTAATGTTTACACTAAAAAATAAATACGAAATGTAAAATGTTTGAAATATGAAACAATATAATATAAATCGATTTTTAGTGGATCCAGATGAAGGCTCTCAAGGCATAGGTGAGTAAAGGATAAATGTAGTTTTTATATTTTCAATTCAAAAGTATTATACTTGTAGTAGCTTATTCATTTGCAATAAAAACATTGCATTTAATATGCAATTTTAAAAATTTTAAAAATCTACAATATCGGGTTTATTTCAACTGTTTATCACTATCAAATCGTAAACTACACTTATTTATTCGACACTGATGTATTTGGCTTTCTTAAATACAATTTTAGTCATTCCCGATTAAGAGTCTGAATACAATGGTCAATACAATTTGTAAATGTTTATTTAAGTATTTTAAATAATTTTTTTGTATATTCAATAACTCAGCTAATTATAAATCAGTTTTATGTATATTATTAAAATTATTAAAAATATATTCCTATTGCAATCTTTCGGTCCACAATAACAACACTTAATAATTATGCATCGAATATAATTTGCATTTTTTACAGCAAATATGTTATTAATTTAATTTTTAGTCAATCCAGATGAAGGCTCTGAAGGCATAAGTGAGTCAAGGATACATGTAGTTTCTTTATTATCTACACATATTAAATAATTAAAACTTTTATATTTGTTAAATTGCAATTATTCAAACTAATTGTCTATTTTATAATACTTTCAAATTTATTCTTGTGCATATATTTAGCGAGATAAAACATCATTTTAAATTTTCATTTACATAACACAACTTTACATTTTTTATACAATTTTTACTATTATTTACATTAAGCAAAAAATACGAAATGAAAAATATTTGAAAAATGAAACAATATAATATAAATCCATTTTTAGTGGATCCAGATGAAGGTTCTCAAGGAATAGGTGAGTAAAAAAATGTAGTTTATATATTTTCAATTACATAATTTCATTAAATATACGAATTTAAAAAAATCCTCATTATCCGTTTTTTTCTACTATTTTTCACTATCAAATCGTAATCAACACTTATTAATTCGACAATTATATAATTAGCTTTCTTAAATACAAGTTAAGTAATTCCCGATTGAGAGTCTGAATACAATGGTCAATACAATTTGTAAATGTTTATTTAAGAATTTTAAATAATGTTTTTATATATTCAATAACTGTTCTAATTATAATATAATTTTATGTATATTATTAAAATTATTAAAAATATAGTCCTATTGCAATCTTTTGCTCTACAATAACAATACTTAATAATTGTTCATCGAACATAGTTTGCATATTTTACAGCAAATATATTGGAATGTTATTAATTTAATTTTTAGTCAATCCAAATGAAGGCTCTGAAGGCATAGGTGAGTCAAGGATACATGTAGTTTCTTTATTATCTACACATATTAAAAAATTAAAACTTTTATATTTGTTAAATTGCAATTATTCCAAATAATTGTCTACTTTATAATACTTTCAAATTTATTCTTGTGCATATATTTAGCGAGATAAAACCTCATTTTAAATTTTAATTGACATAATACAATTTTACATTTTTATACAATTTTTACTATTATTTAGATTAAGCAAAAAATACGAAATGAAAAATATTTGAAATATGAAACAATATAATATAAATCCATTTTTAGTGGATCCAGATGAAGGCTCTCAAGACATAGGTGAGTAAAGGATAAATTTAGTTTTTATATATTCAATTCAAAAGTATTATACTTGTAGTAGTTTATTCATTTGCAATAAAAACATTGCATTTAATATGCAATTTAAAAAATCTGCATTATCTGGTTCGTTTCAACTGTTTATCACTATCAAATCGTAAACTACACTTATTAATTCGACACTGATATATATAACTTTCTTAAATACAATTTTAGTCATTTCCGAGATTAACAGTCTGAATTCAATGGTCAATACATTTGTAAATGTTTATTTAAGTATTTTAAATTATGTTTTTATATATTCAATAACTCTGCTAATTATAAATCAATTTTATGTATATTATTAAAATTATTAAAAATTTATTCCTATTGCAATCTTTCGATCCACAATAACAACACTTAATAATTGTGCATCGAACATAGTTTGCATATTTTACAGCAAATATAATAGTATGTTATTAATTTAATTTTTAGTCAATCCAGATGAAGGCTCTGAAGGCATAGGTGAGTACAGGATACATGTAGTTTCTTTATTATCTACATATATTAAATAATTAAATTTTTATATTTGTTAAATTGCAATTATTCAAAATAATTGTCTATTTTATAATACTTCCGAATTTAATCTATGCATATCTTTAGCGATATAAAAACATCATTTTTAATGTATATTTAAAACTATTTATTAAGCAATAAATACCAAATGTAAAATATTTGAAATATGAAACAATATAATATTAATCCATTTTTAGTCAATCCCGATGAAGGCTCTGAAGGCATAAGTGAGTTATTTTTTTTAATAATTATTTATATACCTATATGTGTAATTTAAATGAATGAAATTATACATTTTTATTAAATTGGTAATATTTCATAACCATTTTTCTTGTTTAAACTTTTTAATTCATTTTGTTGACATATATATTAGCATAAACACATCGCATTTATTGTGTTATTACTGATGCATTAAACTGATAATATATTTTTTAAACTGATCA
>JAYRBW010007897.1:0-34916 GCA_036023295.1 Invenusta paracnida
ATTATTTGTAACTCTAGACTCTATACTCTTATTTGTAATTCTGGACTCTTGTATTATTGTTAATATTATTGTTAATAAACATTTAAAAAACTCAAATACGAAATTTTTTACGAAACAACCTATAGAATTAACCTGACATGTAGAAATCACCAGTGAGAAAGTATGGCTGAAAAGAAACAAATATTGCATTTTATATAAAGACACGTTTTATTTTATTTCTATAGAAACGTGTAATACCTAGATGCCTGTCCCTCCATTTTCAGTTATACTTTCTGATTAATGCTCTTTATGTATAAGTTAGGTTATGATACTATTTAACCCACTATGTATATATATAACCCATGTAAAAATATTTATTTAAAACATTATTTTTGGAATAAACATTTAGCTAATATTATAACATTTTGATATTGATATCTTTATTTAAAACAATGCGTAGGAGTCCGACCAGAACGCCTCTCCACTTTCGATGACCAGTGTTGGGAGTTGATGGAGCTGTGCTGGCACCCAGATCCCGGCCGGAGGCCCTTTCTCGGTGACATCGACCCCAAACTGCATGTAATGTTTGAAAAGAGCAGGACAGGTGGCGTGGATCCCTCATTGGCCGCCTCCACGTCACGTGCTACTGCCCACAACCCCAACGGAAACCTCTCCAATCTCATCAACACCGTTCTCTGATTCTTATAATTACTTACTCCACCAAAAGCGAGCATTCTCTCATTGATAATATTATGGAAATATTATTTCGTCCTACCTATCGACTTTCGACATGTCTAGCGATTTAAAGACTTGAACGGCGCATAGATATTCTACTTTAAAATTAGTCACTACATTCGTGTTCTGTGGCATAACGATTTCGTTTTCTGCGTCAAGTCGATACTGACATTACAATGTGAGATTAGATTCAAAGGCAAGAAAATCACAAGAGAATTATGATTCTACACATTCAGACAAGTTGAATAACAGTGGTTTTAAATGAGAATTTTCGACATATGAAATAATCAAAAGATTATAAATGGAATAAAATCATGCAATAATAATTATTATCTTCTCTGTAAAATATAACAATGACATTTTTTATATTCAGTTACATATTGAACACATTAATGATCTCGTATTGAATCGTTTATCCCCTAAGTAAGGTTGTCCATTGATACTATTAAATAAACTATTGCACGCTGTAGTTATATTGACTAGAACAAAATTGTATCATGCATAATACTATTTCTTATAGGCTCGTGTACAAATATCAGTCATGTTTAGACATATTTTCTGTTGGTATATACTTCTGAGTTCTTCTCATTTCTTTATAGCGCACACAATTTCCAAATTAATCAATTCAGACCAATAATGAAATTATTAATTCAGTATAAACTGTATATTCAAAGTATTTCAAAGTTCTCATTGTACAAAATTCCATAATTTTCTACGGTTTATTGATATCTCTGTAGTTTTACTATACATACATCTAGTTATATTTTTTCCTAGTTTAATTTTAAACTAGGACTCTATTTACTACCTATGAATAAAAGTATACTTTTTAATATTTAAAAGGGTGATTAAACTATTTAATTACTCTATTTGTGTACCTATAAATGCTGAGATTTCACCATTTTCTAAAAAAATATTAACTTCTATATTATATTAATTATTATTCTGTATTTTTAAGTTCTCAATTGTAATATATTTCTGTCGTTGATTAAAATGACTTCTTTCCGAAAGAATTTTGAAGTATTACTTTAAAAAATGATTTAATATTCCTATTGAGGTAAGTATTTCAAGTTTGATTCACTATATTTTATATCCAAATATAAATTTTTTACCAGGTATTGTAATATTTTAGTCTTATTGAGAAATTAATCTTATGATTAAATTCCGGAAACCATTAGAAATGCCAATAAATAGTTATTTTATTTGTGTTTACACTCGTAAATTATACATAGAAATATCAGTCATTTTATAAATAAAAAACTCAAAGCACCATTAATTGTGACTGTATGTATATTATTTCACTTCTGATTAATGGAATATTATTTACGAATTATTTATCTTACAATATTGAAAATATTATATTTTATTATATCATTGACATAATATCTTTCTAATTCATTAAATTTAATTAAAGTATTCTTTATCGGCATTTAATCGATCAATATCTAAGAATAAAAAGAATACATTGTACTACATTTTCCAAAAAAATATTTTTAAACTCATTAATGGAAATTGTAAATTCCGGGACAACTAAAATATTATAAGCTTTGTATAATAAATTTCTTAAAGAGAATTCTTATATAGATATGAACATTGCAATTTAAAAATAATGTTTACTCTACGATCACTATACATGTAATAGATGTTAAATATATTTGAATAGTCCGTTTGATAGCACTAGCACTAACTTTTCATAAGCTGGAATAAAATAATCGATATAAAGTTATAATCATCAATAATAACGAAAATCTGTATGGGGTTGTCTCATGGCATAAACGTCTACGACTGATCTGTCTAGGAGACGATCTCTCGGTTTGTTCGCTGAGAAACCTGCCAATATATACACCTAATCATAGAGAAGTAATGTTATACCTCTCTACTCCAGGCGTTTCAACAGGTAAGTAATTTGATATCACCACGAACGAGCAAAGTGTAACCTCTTTGGGGGTTAAATATATATTAAGATAGTCTAAATTAAATAATAATTTATCCACCCAAAAATCAAGCGAATTTCTGGAAATCGCATGAAATTCTAACTATTTAATTGAATTGTATTATATACAGGCATTGCAACAGAACAAATACATATAACACCAATTTGTAAAGTACGCAAGTGGTAAAACACTTTTTAATTTTAGTAGGTATGTACCCTAGATCAGTATTTTTTCACATTGTTTTCATAATTTGTATATTATCACTAAGATCACCCGAGTGTGCACTACGCCACCGGTTCCAATATCCTCATCACAAAGTTCAATCATGCATTTTATGAAGGCAAATATTACAGTAACTATATCTAATATATGGAAGATATCTTATGTTTTCAAGAAAAAAAGTGCGTAAACTGAGTTCTGAAATATCTTCAATTATAGCGGATAAAAATGCTATAAAATTTATTAATTGTTAACATTCAACATAATCCAACATTTTTATATTAAATATAATTTTAAAATATTACTATGAGTACTATATTATAAGGCACATATTATTTAATGAGAAATATATAATTTCACTACCCTAGAATATTTAAGTAGCAAGAACTTAAATAAATAACAACCTAAAAAAGATTTAAAAAGAAAAGAAATCTATAAATCATATCCTAAGAAGTATAAAGAGAACAAAGCATTAATTATATTTTTTATTTATGTCATTGCTCATAAAGTCATAATAATATGTAACAATACTTGATACAATCTAAAATTATAAGCGAAAATCTCTGTGTAATATGTATAATTTGATAACGCCAAATCGTAGGATCCAAAATGAGATAGGCGTTTTGTATACAATAATCAATGAAATGACATAGGGTTAGATTAATATTGCTCTCAATAGGGAATTAATATAAATAGTAGCGCCTAGAGCAATATTCTACCAGATGCGGCAAAGCAAATAATGACAATTAAAAAAGGCAGCGGTGTATCAAGTTGCTTATCGGTTTGTTGAATACAGTAAGTTGTAGATGCACATATTACAGACATATTTCATACAGACAAACAGACAGAAACATACATACATAAACAAAATGCAAACTTGAAATAGTCAAGAACATCGTATGCTGGTCTCAAAAAACGAACCATTCTCGAGCATACAAAACTCAAACTGTGACAAGATTTAGATTGAGGAAAAGCGATTTGGGAAGTAAATAGAAATTGTATATAACGTTATCGGAAGCCCAAAAATTCCGGGCAACCTGAAAAATCGTGGAATCACACGCGCACAAAGAACAGGGGAGATAATGGGAAAAGGTGAAAAGTACTGATCGTTCTCTTGTCAAAAGAAGATGTCATTTATTACTTACATAGTAGGTACTTAGTAGAGTTATGTATTTATATGTATAGTGCTTGGATTATATTCCGAAATAATATGTAAATACAATTTAAGAAGTTCGTTCGTTATAGGAAAGCAACGATGAGTCAAAAATATTCAAAGAAAAACAAACGTTATGTGCACTTTACATGCTGACGTCAGTGACCCAATAATAAGGACAAGAAAAAAAAACATACAAGACTGCCAGATATTTCAATTGTTTAGAGGAGAAACAGCTCTCTGAAATCAATTTGAAGAAAAAAGGTTAAATGAAAGTCAAAAACAAAGTGTATGTGTGAATTGTGTATGCAGAAAAATCTGTAACTTAAAGAACTGGTTGTTCAATTTTTATATCTGTTCCCATTTCTTAAAAATCGTCCATTTGCTGTAATCAGCAAAATTATTATAAATATATATTATGTACATGAGTAACAGTCATCGTTTGTTAGTATAGTAAGTTTTAAACTTATGATAACAGCCAAATATTCTTATTTGAGTAAGAATAATATGTTATAGCATTTTAACATTAACTAGAAGAATTCAATACTAACGAATTTATTTGAAAGAAATAAAAAGCATATAATTCAAAAATTTATACATGATAGACGAGGTGTAGTCAAAAAGCCATAAATCTCAACAAATAGTTACATAGTCTATATAGGTAAAGGTAATTAACCAAAAATAGATAAGTTAAACCGATTCAGTATGTTCAGAGTTTGTTTGTGTAGTTAAGGCTCGATCGATCAAACAGTAGATACTGAAAAAATGTTGCAAATTTTGGAGTAAAATTCGTAATAATTACTCTGAAAGAAATAGTCTTTTATCGAGTTTCAAGTAAGTAACAATTAAATAATAGTATGTAAATAGATGATGTATGTATATGCAATGCAAACGTATGTAATTGTATAAAATATGTAAACAATGACCGAAAATAGCAGAAGAAATAAAATGTCATTCTCACTTTTCACTTCTTTGACAACAAAAAACCGTACTAATAGTATGATTGGTGGAAAACAGTTGAAGAAATAACAAAGTTATACAGTAACCATTGTATGTATGTATAGATGCTAGTTTCATTCATGCGGAGTAAATCAACAATACTTTATAATAGTATGTATAATAAGTGTGTGTGTATGTGTGTGTTCTGATTAATTAATATCATCTATTAAAACAGCACAAGGAGAAAGTGTGGGGAAGGGGAATCACAACGTCAGAGCAGAAAGGCTATGTTATACTCATAAATAAACTACATTTGAGAATTACTATTATGTAGTCAAAATATGCAATATTTATGCAGAAAAAATAAGATTACGAAATTAAAACACAGAAAAGTTGAATTAAATAGTCTCATATTAATAACTGAATTTTCACAATATCGAATGAATTTTCACTAACCCTAACCTGAATTTGTAAAAGAAATATTTTAAAAGAAATAATGTGGCATATCTTGTTTGCCCCACTGTTACAATGGATTATTTAGTTCTTAAATAGATGATATCATATTAAATATTTTAAATGTATGTTGTTTTAATGCGCTCTGCATGTATATCTAAATTGTTTTAATTATCCGATATCATTTATATAATAAATATAATATGCTAATTTTGATTAATAAGTGTCATCGAAAGCACCAATAGTTGTTGTGTGTGATTGTGTGTGGTATCTGTATTACTTATTTTGTGTAATGTAATTAATAATTATGTAAAATTATCATCATGTGCATGAGTTGATAGCACCTACTAAAAATCAAAGTAGTAGTATTACATCGAATAAGTAAAAAATGGAGTAAAAGACCAATAAAAGTTGTTTCTTGGCGCCACTGGTCTTCAAGACATTGATTACATTCTTACTGGATCGAAATAGATAGTACTACAGCAAAATAGTCATCCATTAAATTCGAAAAAGTGCGCAACATGATTTATTGACATAGGAAGGCAGCTAGAAGAGGGAAGGTGATGAATGATAACGATGCAAGGACATGGACATTATTATTATACTCAGATTGCCTTGTTCATTGTGTTGAGGGAGTACGAAGTACGGATTTTAAATTATAACTAATGCTTGTTCTTGCCGAATAGGTTAGAGAAGAGGCTCTTTTTCTTGCCCCCCGCTCCCGTCGAAGACGCAGTTGATGTGCCCGGACCACCGGGATCGTCTTTTGACTGAGAATTTCCGCCACCAGGAGTCTTCCGAAGGTCCTGTCCAATAAAAATCAACAGAGAACCAATAGAATGAAGAGGAGACTTAATGTATACGAAGAGTTAGCTATAGTCAACAACGTAATCAAATTTTAGATTAAATAATGTTTAAAATAAAAATTTGAAAATATATAGAAACTAAGCTTCAACTAACACTAATGACGAAACAAAGTTAATCTAATATTACTAAAAAGATTTATTGAATTTTAGTTTAAAAAGTTATTTTAATTGATTATTATTCCAACAATAATAATAAGATAGATTTGAAATATCCTTCTAAGAAGATTCATTTTAATAAACAAGGTTGCCAAACGATTCAAGAAAAAGGGCATTGCTTCATTGTTGGAATTTATAATAAAACGATGGTATAATTAATAAAAATTTTATTATATCAGTCAATATGAGAAATGAACACATAACGATAGAAACACATTTGCAGAAATAAGATAACAATTTTATATAAGTACCTAATATTGTTTTTGTAACCATAAAATGCAGGGATGTCCAAATTGTTGTATGTTAAGCAAACCATTTAAAGAATATTTAATTTTGAGAGATTTTACTTTATGAAGCTCTCTTACAAAGGACACTTGTGGTAAAAAGCAGTCTATATAGTCTGAAAATAATTTCTTAACCCTACACTAGCCCCCCCCCCCTCTATATATATAAACAATTTGACAACTATTCTATAACTAAATAAAGCCTGAATATATTCTTTCCACAAATGATTTTTTTATTAATCCCCTGTAACGTCTGCAAAATAGATTCCATATTTTTATTCTACACACAAATATTGTTATGTTTGTTACTTTCCCCATTTTTACAAATTAGTTGAAACATAATCCACTGCAAATGTTATTGACAAATAATTTAAATTTATAAATATTGCTAATATACTAATAACCCACCAATGTTCTATTATATTAAAGAGTATAGCACCAAAGTACGAAAATGTATAACATCAGGTGTATTATTGTATCTAACGCTCTGAAACATTCACAACTTAATACCAATAAAATAACTAATTCTGCAGTTTTTAAGAAATATAACTTAAAGACACATACTGTTCACATAAAATAAATAATATACAACATTATGTAATGCCTATGAAATTTTATTAAAAAAATAAAATAAAGAATCATAAATAGAAATTGATTTACTGATTTTATTACATTTAAGAGTGAATTACCGCTAAAAACTTAAATTTCTTTACGAAACAAAATTCGAGCTATATAAATATAAGGTATACATATATCCAGAAACCAATGGCATATTATAATAACCCCTAGCTAGTGAAATATTTTACATAATACTATGTATGAGAAATAAACTAAAATTCTGCCAATAAACATGACCTCATTACATTATTTAATGGTATTTAGCAAAAAAAGTGTACCATAATGCAATCTATCTATACTGTAGAGTAGAGTGCAGTAAAACGTGAACAAGCTAAAATACCATTAAACATTTAGAAATAGCTAAATGATTATTAGACTAAAAATCAACAATATTATAAAGTGTACAAGGTCACCGACATCAAACCATGCAATAAAAACACCCGTCACTGTTTTATTTGTTGGTTAGTATTATACGAAAAGTTAACAATTTAACGGTTTATTATAAATATTAATCACCTAAAATATTACAATTTTTAAATTTAACTGAAGTAAGAGAAAGTATATTATACATTATGTTATATACAAGTGCATAATAATTTATAAACTAAGATAAATAAGGATATATAAACACGAGCCCAATTTAAAAAACGAATAACCATATATTTTGTGATACAAATAGAAAAACTGAAAATGAAATAAACCACATTACAATATAGTTAGTTTTGTTATTTCCACCTTTACTCGAAGTATATGGATACTATTATTTTGTATTATATCAAGTAGATACAGAATACGATTAAATAAACGCTTCTTTAATAAAAGTATTATATAGTAATATTTTTAAAAAATACGTCTTATAGATTTCAAATTATACAAAGTGGCACAAGAGATGCACTAGAATACTTTACTGTTAGCAACTATTTTTTATGCATTAACAAAATTTTGTTAATGTATAAAAATAGTCAACTGTTAATAGGTGCACCTCTCCTTCTAGAAACATTAACCACTAATAAAAGTTACCAATACGCTAAAACATTCAAATAGTATTAAAAACCATAAAAAATATGATCAGAAACACATGGACAATAAGCTTACATATTATCGTAAAACATGTATTATGTAATATGTAACGCTTGTGCTGCAATAAAATAAAATAATATATTACTTCGATCAAATATATGTTTAAATTAGTAGCAATCGATATTTATTAAGCAAACAGTCATATTATATAATATTTGATGACTAATGACAAAAACAATTAAACGTATATCTATGTATGTATAAATTAAAAAGTGAAACATCAAAACTATTATGTACCAGAAAAAAAACAATAACTAAATTTTCGAATATACTAACTATTACAAATATTGATTAAATAATGATACTAAAAAAGAAACTACATAATAAACAAAATTATCTATTTACAGACTAAATTAAGAGATAAACCTAAAAAATTAAACTATGCTGTCAAGGAAAAATCAGATTTAGCCTTGGTATGTACTTGACTAGTAGAAGAAACTAAAACAATATTAATAAAAGTGGGAGTATAATTGAAAGAATGTGCTTTTATTGTGTACGTACAAGTTGTAAAGAGGTTAAAAATTAACGTGAATTAGAATTCATAAAGAATAGTTTAATATGCAAGTATACTGCACCCCATTGGGTTGTAAACAAACAATCATAGATTAACACCGTTTCAGTTTAACAATATATATGTACAGGTGTAATGTATGTACAATGAAATGCAGTGCATTGCACAACAATTAGTGATTTGTTAAGTACAAAATAGCAGTGTAAAGTTAGGGTTAACAGGAACATACCAGTTTAACATGGCCAGATGAAAAACAATTTAACTCGTTTTTCAACGATTTGCTCTGAAAGGTAGGTATAATTACATGGTCATGATAGCTTTTTTAATAGGTTACTTCTTAACTACACAAATAAGTGAACTATTTCCAACTAATTTTTCCTTGACAACATATAGCAGTAATGGAGCGTTAATATAGCCAAGCTAAAGGGTCGGCGAGTGCGTGTAGTCAACAATATAACCAATTTAAGGGCAAAGCTTCTGATAATATTAGATGATATAGTTAATGAACCAAACAGTAGTAAGTTATTAAACTGCTTAGTTAAAAATTCAAAGTAACTTATTTACCAAAATACGAATAAAATATAATGGAGAAATACTATTAAAGCATAAAATTTTGAAAAGTATTCTCAAAAACATTGTGTAAAATACCTTTATGAAACATGAACAAAATGAAAAATAAGATAATTGTGAATAATAGAAATGGACTACACAAATATTTTAGTTATTAAATACGAATGCATAGATTATAATAATATTAATTTTATATCCCATTTAAATTGTTGTATATAGAAATTGACTAAATAAAATTAGATAAATATTAAACTTTGAATATCAATGGACGAAAAAAAAAGAAATTAATAATAGACTCAAGTACAGAGAGTGAATATTATCCAACAAGTATGCTAAGCACTTTTTCAACAGTTATCATAATAATATAAATAAATTCATTAAGCATCATAATATTTCTCTGTTTGATTGAGTTCCAAAATAGTTCACTAAAGAAAAATATCAATTCATCAGTCTCAATATAACTTCCCATATTCTTATCCAGAAAGAGAGTGCTCTAAAATAATGAAAATTGTGATAAATATGCCTAACTACTCTATATAGCACATATAAAAGAAACAGATAAAGTTTCATCAAAGCTATTTTCGATGTGTATACATTACTAATTAAAAGTGAGATAAATGAATATAAATAAATAATATATATCATAGCGCCTTCTTCTGGCAAGAGTATAATAATAGTATGTAGTAACATAAAATTATACCATGAAACTGTGCAGCAATGTGATGCGATATGAATTTTGTGGTGAAATATTGAGCAAACAACATGTGATAAGTCAGTGCAGCACTCAAGAGAAATAGGAGAGGTTAAGTATAAAACACACAAGTAAAGGGAGGGGGGGGGGGAGGAGTTCGTCAGAAAAAAAGTAGGATTGAATAAAAAGTTTGAGAGGAAAAGGACCGAGAGGAATGAAGAATGGAAGGGAACCTACGCGTTTAGATCTCCGCAAGCGTAGGGAAAAACCGGACCAAGAACGCTGAAATAAAAAGCCATTTGTTATTTGTTAAATCTAATTATTGTAGTTAATTCTTTTTAACTAGCAGGATTAGCATTCTGTTGGTATTACTCACGTCAAAGTAAAATAATAAAAGGTATGGTTGCTACTAACTAGAGCTTGATTGATGCACCAATCAGGGTTGGTACAGGAAATCTGTAAGGTCCTTTAAAACCTTGTGGAGTTTTTAAGGACATAACAAATTCCATAAGATGGCTTATTTAACTCATATGAAACATGGTTGAATATTAATGGACTATCAGATTTAAAAAAAAGATGATATGCTTACTAGTTGTTTAATGTGAATAACAATGCACTTATAATAATAATAATAATATAGACGTGTCGGAATAAAATATATATAAATTCAAAGGAACTGTACACAAAGTAAATGTATAAAGGCTATAAAGTTTATTTTGAATACATCAGTGATTAAATCAATACATCTAACTTGGCCTTGCAGTGCTCGATATTAACACCTGTCTGGCTCACCCGGGCATGTACGGCATCCAGTGGGGCCACTACATATCTGAAACTGGTAACCCTCCTAGGCATCCATGAAATATATAGATCACAACCCTCATATTAAATCATTGATACAGTTTGAGACAAATTAATTGTAGCAGTGCATCATATAACATATTAAAATGAATATATGTGTATAGCTATTGCATTAGTTCTAAAAATAGACTCAATAAGAGCTTTGGTTCGTTAGAGAGTTCAATTATTATTTCCCTGAATCAATAGTAGAAACAGGGTCATTGATAATAATATCATGCATAATTTGCATTCACTCAGTGAATAGCTGAATGCAGGTATATCATTTCCATGAAATATATAGATTGCAATTGGGCTGTTGTTTCCATCAGGAGCATAGATAATGGTTGTGTCATGTAATTATGCATAAATGTATTATAATGATACATGTCATATCCCTGAATTATACATGCATAGTTAGTTAATTAATTTAAATTTCATTATAATATATTTAATTTTTAACATTAAAATGTTATCTCTTTTGTTTAATTAAAGTCGGCAATCAGAAAATGGAGACTTATAAATTTAATGTCGAGCACCTTGATTTGGGATTTTGTCTCTGCCTGTTTTGCTTGACACAGATTCAATGCCTAGCTCTTAAGACTTTCGTTTGCACAATAGACTTTTTGGGGTTCTTAGCCTTTAATAAAGACTTATCACACAGCTCATCCATCTGTTTGTGAAGGGCCTTAACCTTGAAGACTAGTCTGTCTAGTCAAAAAGTTGAATTCAATTTTTTCTAGTTTGCCTGGTCTTCCTTCTTCATTTCCTCCGGGTACTCAGTGTACCTCCTTTGTGCAGATGCAGCCACCAGTATGCCAGAAGTAATCTCAACAAACGAATTTCCTACATTTTTATCTTTAAGGAATTAAGGAATTTTAAGGACGTTTAATAACCTTTTTAAGGATAGGGTCCATTCAAGTACCTTTAAGGATCTGTACCAACCCTGACCAATAGACCTGTACTTTGTAAATTGATTAATATAAGCAATACGGTGAAGAATTCAATTAAGGATTACATTATCTTTAATTTAAAAACATCACATAATTAGTAAAAAAACGGTTAACGTAATACTAGCTGGTGTAATTAGATAGACATGAGCGTATAATATGAAATAGTATACGATTGGGTTACATATTTTAATGTCATGTAAGTTATTATACGTGTTTTAAATAATTAAGCTATAAAAACACTTTACAGTTCACTTTGAGGACATCGTGAGTTCCTATTTATTTATTATAATGCATTAACCCATAAACTTTGAGTTGAAAGGGTTAATATAAATATGAAAGAAACATAACTTGTAAACAAAATTTCATTTCATATTTATAACGCAGTACAAATTCACAAAAACAATTATTATTCAAGGTTCATGGATAAACAAATAAATGTTCACAGATAACACTAAAAATTATAGAGCCTTATATAAAAGAATGCTTTGGATGGAAAAAATTTTTAAACATCTTAGTACAGCAATACATCTATAAATAATCCATAAGACAGATAAAGTGTAAGAATGATTACTTAATTGCGCTTAAACACTAAGCTTCAAATATATAAAAATACAACTATAAAGAACATTACTGTCTATACATTTTATCCTTACTAAATATGAATAGATGTAAAGTCATTTTTCAGTCTCTTTAATAATAAACTCATATGAGAATACAATGAAAAAAATAAAGAATAAAATATGTATTAAAAGTAAATAAACACTTGCCAATATAAGATCTTTATTTTCAAGAAAAGAACAAAGCTTTCGATGTGTCTTACATTATAATCATGGTTAAAAAAACTAAGTATTATATAAGAAATAGGAAGAGAGAGAGAGAGAAATAAACGGTTGGTTTACATCTTCAAGTATAATAATGATTTGTCCACCATCAAGCTAACACATAAAACAATAATATTAAAAGACACTGATATTACTAATTAGTACTTCAGATCCTCGGTGGTGGTTAAATTACTTTGTATTCAAGCTTTAACTGACCAACCATGGTACTTACATGTTTCAGAGCTGAGGAATTGGGATCCGTATCGCAAGTTGTATTGGATAAGGATTCTTTTCGCATCAGGTTAGAGCCATCAACAGGAGCTGACAAGCGCTCTGTACTGCCATACTGAGGCTGTTGGTGTTGTTTGCCCAGGTGAATTTCTTCAGTTCGAGACCTTGCCTTTTTGGTGAAACTAGGCCACTTCTGTTTCTTTTTCTTTTGACCGGATCCACCCTCGCTATTTGTTCGATCAACGGAGAGATGGTGACCTGTTCACGTGATGATGCGTGGAGAACATGCAGTGATTGTAGTAAAACCAAACTACATACATAACTTGATATTCAAAAAAAGAAAGCTAGTAATCGGTTGTAAATGAATGTATTAAATGTCAGGTAATATTTTTCCTATATACATAATATCATATATAATTTACAACAATGCAACCTATGGCTGTAAACTTATGTATAAGTTAAATTGCTTTGAATAAGAATATTTAAATATTCCCATTTAAATTCCATTCTATATTAAGGAAGAATAGAAAAGTAGATTTAAAAATAGACAAAATATGTGGATTATGACTAAATGAAAAAGATATAAATTGAAAATCTGCACAGGAATAACAATACCTAATCCATTTATTATCTGAACCTATAATAGTAGTACCTCATAGACCATTCATTAGATATAGATTTAATTAAATTAATTTACAAAGATTAAAGAAAATTAATGTAAATAAATGATTACCATTAAAACTGAAAACTGCTACATAGCAACCTAAACATACTTATGTAAAATACCTACATATACCTAGTATATTTCAATTCTGCGTCTATAAATACCGATGAGTATAATGCAGCCGCCCCTTGACACAAATAATTATCCAAAATAAAAACAGAAGTAATAAAATAGAAATTATGAATGTAAGTAATCAAGATGATAACAAGATCATAAGATGAAGCATTGGGTTTCAAAACTAACCAAAGCATACACATCTAGCTTAATATACGTCTTCTAAATAAATTACACTGATGAGACTTGTTAGATAGTAAATATTTGAAGTTTACATAATGATCGACTATATAAATATAATGCCGAAATCCTACGGAAGAGATTCCAAACCCTTGATAAACAAGCATAATACATAATTCTATTCTATAAAAGAAGTTAGTGATCACGACATAACAATATTATAACAGAATATAGTACTACTAGCCAGGATAAATACCATTAAAAGTCCGTTTTGCGCGCACAGAGCTGTTGAATGTAATGTATGTAGTTGAAACATTAGAACGAAGCGAGCAAGAGTCTACACTAAAGATAAAATTATACCTACAGTCAGTCAGGCAGACAAGCAAAACTAAGCGCTAGTTAAGTTATGTTTAGATAGGCTAGGTCGAGTGTACTTTCCAGCCACCATTTGCAATCCCTCTTACCTCTACACACCCACGTACTGTACTACCAGAAGGAATAGAGAACTAGTGGCCGGAAGCTAAAGATTTACTGCAGGTTTTTCCTACGCTTTGGATCGGATTTTCCAAATCAATTCCTTCAGCGCGCAGCAGCTTCTCCATCACCAGTGTGCTGTTTTCTGCTGTCTCTATGCCGCTGCTGTTAATGTCTTGGTTTGCTTTTAAGTTAGCGTTCACTTTACCAGCGAGTAGAAAATGTATTTTAATGTCTGGCAAACGGGTTGGTTGGTCGGGTAGAAGCCTGGCTCAGTGGAAAGCAAAGATTGAAATGGAGAGAGAAAGAGATTCACATCGAGTTGCAGCAGTTGTGATGCATGCAGGCAGACCGGACGGGGATATTATATGCATGAATGAATGAATATGCGCCAAATCAAGCAAGCATCATGTGTGTAGTGTGCATTTTGAGATATACCTGAAGGACTGGTTGAATCTATTAAGACGACAGGAAATCAGGTAATAAAATAAGCGTAAAAAATACATACCAGTACGTTACATACTCTGCGTCAAAGAAATTATAGAAAGCTGCTCTATATTAGGTACATATATAATTATACATCCATCAAATAAATATTATAATATCTAGTTGCTAACACAGAATTATAAAGAAATAATTGCTAACAATTGATACCTGCTTCATACAACTGTTTTAAAATAAGAGAGGTATAATGTAATTTATCTTTTACAATTTTACTACAGCAGTTATTAAGGTGATAAGAACAGTAAATAACTATACTAATTGTACGCATTCTATAAATACAAAAGAAGTAACGCATTTCACAAAAGGAAGTAAAATGTTTGTTAATAAACATCCATAATTCTATATTTAAAAAGAGTATTAATATTACATTAAAAATCTAGGAAATAATAAATGCTATATATAAACTAATTTGTATCCTTTCCAAAAATCGGAAACTAAATGTTACTTTTAAATTGAAAATAATTTTAAAAATAACAAGTTGAGAACTTGCATTAGGTATAAACCAAATGGCGCTTAATACTCAAAATATTCTCACAACATACTCGTTTTTAAATTTGAACAAGATTGTCATTTCCTTTTGCAATCTACAGCGCTATGTCCAGACTTCTGTACAGTATATTATGAACACGATGTCAAATTTAAAATCTAAAAAGAGTAAAACTTATCCCTGGTGCTGAAAATTCATCCGTAAGTGTAGTTGTGAAGCCTACACTACAATATCATACTGTATGTGTTCAAAGATAAGCAAGGCAAGCCAAGTTAGAGTCTGTTCGTTACGACTAATAGTAGTAGCAGCTCTGTTTGTATGTATGTGTATGTGTAGGTTGGCTGCATGTATGGTGGATAGTTGACGATGACTTAAATAGTTCAGCTCGCAGTCGAGCCAAATTAACCAAAAGGAAAATAACGCGCAAACACAGATACATCGATACAGTAGTTGTAGTATTTTAGTGTATAAGTCGCGCACAGATTTGCAAATATACATTAATATACTACCTGTAGTATATATGTATGTCTATATAATATATACATATATATGCAGATTGTATACATGTAAAGATCAATACTTCAATGATACAATCAGCGTATTATATATTAATAGATAGGACATTGTTAGCTTCCTTCATAAGGCATTTTCGCTATATTAATGACAACCATGTCATCTCTACTTTGATTTTATAAAGGCGTCTGATATTACAACATAATTACACCATAATATTATATAATAATAGTAGTGGTAAGAATTAATAATATGCTATATTCAGTAGTATAATATATAATATAAAGAAGCTTTTCAGATTTCTGCTTTCATTCTATGAGATTCTAACAATTAACACGTATCATTAAAATAATAGCGATCTAAAACTGTTAATACAGTAATTAAACAAAAAAAATACAGAAATGTGCAAAAACTGGATGCGGAAAAATTGTGTGATAAAGTACTGTGATAGGGAGCGCTAATTAAAAATGATCATTGAAGCAGGTAATTCTGTACAGTGTTTAAATTTCAAGGTAAGTAGGTAAGTGACTATACAATTTTAAAACTAAAATAATATAATGAAAAGACGTAAAATATGAAATACTGGAAGGACAGAGGTCAGCAATAATCTTTTACTTGTGAGCTATCGATCTATCACAAGGAATTCACTACTAACCTTATGATCCGCGATAAAGGGTTAAAACCTGACCAAAGTAACAACATAGTATAGTTTTAAAGAATTAATGTTTTTTCACGTGTACCGTTAAACGAAGAAGACCATTACCAGTAAAAATAAAGTGTATATAAATAAAAAATACAATAATTTTACATATAGAAGTTTCATATATGTTGTTAAAAAACTACTATTATACACATACTTGAATTGGATAAACATAAAAACTTTAGAATGAACAAAATAAATTTAAAATGATATATTTATATATATATTATATATGTGTATTTATGTATAACGGAATTTTTGCATTATGATATATCTGTGACTCCAATTTGCTTAAATAAAATTGCTTTATAGAACACACGAATTTCTACTAGGGTATATGAAGTAGAAAAAATGGTTATAAATCAATCTTTACAAACTTAGAAATTGTGTATGTTCAATTGATTAATAGTAATATACATATGAGTAGTAATATTTAACCTATTTTTCTAATTTTCACATTATGATCTAGAAATGCAAATAAATTAGAAGTATGTTTATATTATGTAAAAAATCAAAACAATAACTGATACAATAAAAACTAAGCACAAAGAATCAAATTCTATTCAGTATATTTAAAACTACTCACTCACGTAGTAAATGGTTTACTACAACTAAACAATAACAAATTTATTCATATCTTTTAAAATAAATAATGCAACGCAAAAAATATAGATATCTTGTATAATTCATACGATCTTTAGCATAAGCCATATCTATCATTTGATTTCTAATTTAGTTCAATAGTACATGTCAACGGTACAGATATATATATATGAGCATAACAAGGAATAGTCTACCAATAAACACCGAGATAAATAGGATGTATAAACTAAATTATGACACCAACTAATCTAAACATTCGAAAAGTTGTGAATAAAATTATACTTTACAGCGAGAGCTATCCTTCTATTATGTCTTTATTGCAGATTTATGTATAGGTAATGGCCTCAACATCAGTTTCACAGAGTGCAGTCGGTTGTCAATTTATAATTTTTCTTACAAAAAATATCCAAAAATTTCCAGCATATTATGGTAACTATATAGTACAGAAAACGGTATCACTTTGTGAATAAATACTTAAATATAGCATGTCTGTGTAATTATTATAATTTCAATATATGTAAGGCAAATGATTTGTCGTTTACAAAGTTAAGACTATTTTACAATCCTATAAATTAGTCTTTTATTTGTGAACTATTTATTGCAAAAACGTGCATTTAACAAAAAAACAATCTATAATTGTATATCTATTGATACTACTCTGTGGCATAGACAATAGTAACTTAGCAGACCGCAATGAAACTAACTATAGTTTTATACATTGCAGTCTGCTGGAAATATATTAAAAATGCCTTTAAAAAACAATAGAAATTTGTAATCACATTGTTGCCTTTTGATCGCGTTAATAGATATTCAATACATTTTTAAAAATGTTAATAGATATTTGCCTTTGGTTGAAGTCAATAGATATTCAATAGATTTGTTGTATGTCTATAGCTAGTCTGCAATGAAAATGTGCTTCAGCTGCTAACGCAGCTTCAGCAATTTTCATTGGACTGCTATAGACATACAATAACTATACAATGTTGCACTAGTTTCATAACTAACACGACATTGATTATCAACGTTTTTTGTTTTACATAATATGCATACGAGTTTTTCTTAAAACTCTATATATTAGTAAAAAACATCGTAATTGGAAACCTGTATATCAACTAATGCAAATCAGCAAAGAAACTATGCTATAAACTATATGCTCAATACTCCTCTTACTTTTCTCCTTGCCGGACCGGGCTCCAGAGGGATTACCAAAGGGAGACGCGGGTGGGAGACCACTGGAGGAACCTCCACCACTGCCCCCACCAGCGGCAAACCTCTTTGGATCTGTGAGAGCAAGGAGTAACTCTTGCTGCATCATCTGGAGGTCACGGAGTTGGATGACCCAGGCCTCGCGGACGGCAATGGACCCGGGGTCGAGAATGAAAACGGCCTCCTTGCCCGGAGACTCCTCTCGAATCACAAATCGCATGTCGTGCTCATCGTCATCCCCGGCATAGGTGAAGTGGGACTGTCAAGAGAGAGAAAGGTGGGGAGCTTCAGCTAAGTTTGACTGCTTTAGAATAAAAAATAATGGGAACATGTGGTAAAATAGTGTACAATCCTATTTCGGGTGTACAGAGGGGTCATAATATGTCAATAAATGAGTATGAAACCCTCTTCATTGGTTAGATACATAATATACCTTAGAGTTAAGATGACAGATTAAAAGCAAACACAAACTATGGCAATAAAAGCAGAACAAAGAACGTTTCAGCATTTTAAACTTTAAAATAAAGTATAAAATTATTACATCATAGAAATAAAAACACAATTTATTCAGAAAGTGGCTATATAAAAAAATGGCCTAATGTATTAAACAAATAAATAATATATTATATATATACGGTGAATTCATTTAATGAACTGTGAATTTTTAAAATTTAAACTATTCAAATGGAAATTCGTAAGTAAACTGATAAACGTTGCATTACCTCAAATTTCATCTTATTAACATTGAGAGCATGTTTAAATTGGTAGGTGCTCTGAGCGAAAGAATCCTTGCGTTTTGGTTTTGTCTCCTCGGTAAATAGAAGCATTTGATCAAAGAGGAACAATCTTCTCTCAACAAATTTGAGTTCCGAGGCGGTAAAACTTGATTGGTTGATATCCGACTTTGATGTGGTAGCCATAAGCAATTCCCCTCGAATACGCAGGTTGCCCAATGAAGTGATAACACCAGGAAACCCGTCAATTCTTGCTGCCTAAAACGATAAAAGTTTAATTTGAAAACAGGATAATGCGTTACATATCGCTGTAATTTATCAAAACTATCCTATCTGCATTTTTCGAAATGTTGTGAAATCGCATTTAAAGAATTTTATAAGTTGATTATAAGTAATTCATATGTAGATAGGATAGTTTATAACAAATATATCCTCTTTATTAATAATCACAATTGATAAAATATTTTATCAGAACATACACTAGTGGTACATAAGTACAATAGTATCTTCAGTGTAGATAGGATAGTTTTCCAGATGGGATAGTTTCGATGAATTACAGCGATATAATATACATATATGTGATATTGTTGGTGTTTTTCACTTCACATGTGTTATGTAACATTTTAACCCTGTAGTCCGGGCCTTCAAGTCAGTTTGAATAACTCAGATTTCTTCTCCAACGATGACAGTTCTCGTCTTATTGGAGACCTGGGATTTCAGAGGGGTGACACCCTGTTTGTAAGAATGGTCCGACTGTTCGAAGATATTAAGACTGTTCGGACTTCTGAGGTGGGGAATCCATACTAAAGTGGCGTAAAATTTGGGAATTTTTACAAAGTTATTTGAAAAATTGTACAAACATAAAATGTATACTCATTAAAAATCGATATGATTCAAGATGGCCATCTGCCAAATTAGCCCATTTAGCCTCAATTAGTGAAACACTAAAGTTATAGTATTAATCACTAGTTAATTGCTATTGCAGAAATGAACTGTATTGATAAAATTGTCCTTATTCCTGTTAAAATTAATTCTTAAAAATGTCCCGCTAGTTTGTATCTACTGTAAATTGAGCTCATTATTTGGTTGACAAAGAATAAGAGAAATCTTAATTTGAAGTATTATCTAACGCTAAGTTACAAAATATATAAACTATAACGTCTTCAATTCTATAGGATTATTAAATAGCTTCAAATGTAGGTTACATTTTCTACATATTATATAGTAATATATTTGAGTAATGCCTATTTTTTATAGTTCTAATTCAAATTTTATCTAACTTTATAGTGTACATTTTACTGGCAAAACCACGCATTTTTAGTAAATTATTATTTTTAATTATGACGCAACATCCTGAGTTTGGTTATGTAAAGGCTTCATATGTTTATATTGTGGCATAGTTTTACCGCTTAAGATTCTGCTGACAAAAAAAATGTAATAGAGCTTTTTATATAATATCTCTGATTTTAAATAATTTGATTTTAACGAATGACTAATTTTAAAAATACTATGA
The DNA here is from genome assembly GCA_036023295.1 of Invenusta paracnida. Taxonomy (NCBI): domain Eukaryota; kingdom Metazoa; phylum Platyhelminthes; order Proseriata; family Coelogynoporidae; genus Invenusta; species Invenusta paracnida. The sequence continues at coordinate 20,720 of JAYRBW010007897.1, forward strand.
TAAAATATAGTATAACATAAAATATTACTAAATGTAACATTCACTTAAATGATGAAAAACGGTTTATACAATAAATAAGACAAGAATCTTTAGATGGGTATATCATTATATTTTTTTCTCTGGTCGTTTTGTATGTCTTCAACAGATTTCTAGATATTAGAACGGTTAGTCCAGCAGTATTAAAATTCAACTATTAAATTAAAATTTCGAGCTATCAATTGACATACAAAATATTGATCGAAAAAGTGATATACCCATCTAAAGCTTCTTGCTGGATTTATTCTATCAACTGTTTTTGTTATTTCGTAAGGTTATGAACATGAATCTAAAAGTTTCATTTAAATAAAATGGTTTAATTGTAACATTTAATTTTTTGAATGATATACTATAAAAGAAGTAATCTTTTCGATTCTCAAACCCTTTTTCTTCATTTTGTAACTGAATCATTATCATATTTTTGGTGCTTATTGTAAAGGTGCTTATATTACTTGTTCAATTATTTTCTTTTATTATACAAGTGCAGCATTCGATACAATATATTCATAAACATCTCGTTTGACTAACAAACAATATTGAAGTAGAATACATTTTTGAATTCCTCAAAAGTTGAATCATTGACATTATTTTGTGATATGTATTCATTCAACATAATTTTCTTTTCCGTTGATTGTAGCTTCCCCATTTTTTATATATGTTTTTTTCTCATTCTTTCTAACACCCGGTCCAATTAAAGGTAAAAAGTTCTGTAGAGGCCGAATTTTCGAAATATCAACCTCCACTGACTGCATCAGTTTTAGAGAAACTTGTCATCCCATTGCACGCTTTTGCACAAGAGTGCGGATTTATTGTGAGTGCGCTCATTTTAGTTGACTGCTTTTATGTTCTTAGAATTTTGTCGTTTATTTTATATAGAATCTTTGCTCTCTACCTATTAATAAATTAGAATAGAATTTTACAAATTTTTGAAATAATATATTATTGTTTAGAATATAATTTAAAATTGTATTTAATTAAAAAAAACAAATGTTTAGTTGAATCTAGCACGGATTTAGCAAAGAAATAGGCGTTTATTTTTTTATTTTGATAGCATTTTAAATTTCTTAAGAAATAATCAAGCATTTTTAGCAAATCCTGAATACTACAATGAATTCCATAAACATCCGAAGTTTGTAGTGCTATATACGGCAAATTTGGAATATTTATTGCAGTATGATGATCAAAGAAACTTTATTATATATGCAGATGTGCAGAATTTTATATTAATATGCTAATATTGCTAATAGTATAAAATTCTATACTTCTTTGTATAATTAGACTCCCTTGATCTTCACATGCTGTTAACCTACTACTTGGAATATTTATTGGATTAATTCTAGTATTTAGGATAGGTGAAAAATAATTGATTATTTCTTAAGAATTAAAAATATATACAAAATTATACAGTTAAACACAAATTTATTTCTCTTTTCAGTGCTAGATGCAATCTATAATTTATTTATTTTCTATTTAAATAATGTTTTGTGTAGGTATCTATAATATTATATTAATTAAGATTATAAATGACATACATATTATTTATTGAGTTAGTCCTGGAGGATAGTGCAGGATATTTACTAGATAAATATTGGTTTGTTGAAGATTTGATAACTAGTCTACAATATCAGTATGAAATTCCCACTTTCTCGAAATTGCTTTCTCAATATTGTGCCTATTGAATCACAACAATTTTGAATTCTGAATTCACTTCCTATTCCACTTGTTATGATTTTTAACTTTAAAAATATTATTTATGAACTACTTGCATAATTTAGAGTAGTAAATTAATGTATTTTTTTTCTCCTAAAATTTGTATAAATACTCTTGTTTTGATTACCAAAATTAGATACATTAATATGCTTTGATATCTTTTAATGTTTAAATAATTATTTCTATACCTTTTTCAGCTGAATAACGTCATTGAGGATGTGTCATCACCAGCTGATGGCTTAGCGGAGGTGCTAGCGACCTCAAGACAGAGTGGCGGGGGTGTGGTCCGATTATTCTACCAATATCAGCAACACAAAGAGCCACGGGTGTCACTTACTCTCTTCTCCACTGGTAGAGTAGTAAATATTGCAGGTAGGAGCCAAATCGATAACGTTTTAACAATATAGAAAATGAACAATGTTAACAGTATAGATAACGATCATTATTAACGTCATGCTGGATTTCGTCCCCTCTAGCAGTTGCTGTCATAAATACATATTATGAAAAAATAAATATAAATTGCATAACTTTCTCAAAAACACTGTTTTAAATCATATTTATTGTCACACACTATCTAGTATCATGTAACAGGCCTTTGTTCACCTCGTATTTTTTATTGACCAAAAATCTAGGATTTTCAAAATCTTTGAATTACATTTTAATGCCTCTGTACAATAAATGGTATACATTTTTTGTTGTTGAGTTTTTTTAATTATTAATTATTGAGTATTTATTACTTTACCTAATGGTTAAATACTACCTTCTTTTATGTTTCATACTACTTAATTTGATGTTATGGAATATTATTTCCGAGATTTGTACTAAATTTAGTTGAAGTAGTCGTGCAAATTATATTTTTTCATCTTATGGATTAATGAGTTTTATCTTAATCTGTTTTTACTCGTCGATTGAGTAAATTATTTAATTTAACGAATGCAACGCTGTGTATTGTTAAACAGGATTAAATATTTGTTTTAATTAAGGCTTACTGAATTAAATTTATTTTGCAACCCATTTGTGCCTCAATTTCTAATACGTCTAAAAATTTAATCTACCTGCGAAATATGAACCAATTTTCAAGATTAAAGTCAATTTTACTTAAAGCCGGGTGGCTAGAAATGACGCCTTAGAAAGAATAAGGAGATGCAAGTCACGCAGTAAAGATGCTGTGCCTGAACGTGGTTTACACTTCGCCAAAAGTACAATTAGATGACTTGGAGGGTACGGCCAAAGAAATTTCAAATTCTACGTAAACGGATTAGAAATTGACGTCACAGTTCCCCTTGGATTATGTTAATGAGTTGCAACGACTTATATTTTGCAGTGATTTTATTGAACTACTGGAAATACCCAGTGATTTAAATAATGTTCACTTCAAACGAACTCTAAACCAATCTTAACTACATAGTTTTGAAGGAACCCAATGTACCTAAAAAAATATCATTTTATATTGGGGCTTTTGAACTATATGTTTGACAGAAAATAAACTATTTCAAAAAATTTTCCAGATTGTCTTATTGCTGGTAAACGAATTATCCGATAGGGGCTGAAATTTGACACCTATAGTTTGGATAACATACCTAACATATTATATTTGTTTTTAGTTTTATCTGGTTTCTTAAGAGTAATTTTTCTTTAAAATATTTCATAGTTTTAGTTCTTTCCTATACGTTAGTGATATTATTTGTATTTTATATTATAGAAAAGAGTTGGAACATTCTATACAAATGATACATGTGTTGCTATTATTAGTTTTTGCATGTACTGTAGTCACTTCTCTTTTGGTAACTACGATTTAGGAGCCGTTATCAGTCAGAATTGTCGTCACCACACTTATTTGAATCCATCCGATTATATTCTGAATCATCCAGGTGAGCTAGTCTTTAAGCATTTTGTGAAAATCTGATGACTAAAATATGACTACATCATTTTCTTCAGAGCCCAACTCCAGTTACATAAAGAACTTGACCAAACTTTCACTTGTCTTTAAGAATAGTATTCTGGTTCCTCTTAAAATCGACGTTCACGAAGGTATGTATCATGCAAGGCTATAGTATTCTTAAACACTATTTTGTAGATCTTTTTAGAAAAGTATTTTTGCATTTTTAATATATCATATTTTATAAGGCTTTAGTACCTATATTGTTTTCGTGTGAAATTATTCTATATCTAATATAGTTCAATTAAATTCCTTTATTATTGGTATGCATTTACAGATTTTTAGTGGATGACGCTTTTAATATTTTGGTTTTATAATAAATATATTTTTTAAAGAAAGTATATTCTTACACAAAATAGTATATATCATTTTTAAATTGTATATTTATTTACTGCTCCTATTTTATAATTAGTAGTGTACTATTTTATGAGAAAATAAAAATACTGCAATAGAATTAATATTTTAAGTTTGTTTCACTATCCTTTCTTTAAAAATGTTGTTACCGATCATCTTTTTAATGTCCTACGTTTTGCACCTTACATTCTATCTTTTCAAGAGAATCCTATAGTAATCAGTTCAACTAACTGACCAATTAACAGACTAGATTGTTTTTTTAATTGTTTTCATTATAATTATTCTTTTCAGCTATGCATCTTCGAAACTGTCCTTCGCTGATTCGGCTACCATATCCAGCTCTGGTGAGTCGTAAATAATGAATAAAGAATTACAATTGCTAAATTTTATATACTTTTCAAAAAGAAATATCTTTACTCAGTTTTAATTCAAATGGAGGCCTAGAATATGTTATATTATTTAAAGCTTTGTGGAATTCCTTTTTTACTGTACTCAATAATTTTTATATTAAAATGAAGAATACACAGTTCTGATTGTTAATATATTATATGTTTTGTTTATTTAGATAACCGGTGTACAGCTAATAGAGAGTTTTTTCCCAATAAAAATATTTTTTTGATATAAATGTACAAAACTCAGTGAATTAAGCGATTAAGTACAAAAAAACTTGTTCGCGCGTTGTTGATATTGACTGCTTAAATAAGAAATCTCGTAAATTATATATTTTGCTAAAATTCTCCATGTTATATCAATTTGCAAAATAGTATAACATAATTTAGACATTATATGCTTCATGGGTGTTGTTCATTGATTGCTCTCTCTATTAAGAGATTATTTTAATTTAAGCATTAATTTATAGCATAAACTTTCGCCTTTCCTCACCAGTTGATTACAAAGGAAATAAGTCAAATTGAGTTTAAGATAACATAAAATACAATTATCAAATAAATAGTGAAATAATAAGTTAAATAAAACACGGATAGATGCATAAGTGTACACCAAGAAGAGAGGGATAACTGAGTGGGAAACAGTCGAGCAAGTGGAGACAAAAAATGAGAAATGATGATTATGAACAAAAAAATGTTTCAAATGGAAAATACTTCCGGTGATTCCGTATGCATGTTTATGCACTTAAAAGCCGTTATGCATCCTACAATGTTATGAATTGTACTGCTTTTTTAATTTAACATCAATTTCTATCGAATATCAATTATGTTTATCTCTCTCTTTCGCACACAGCTAAACATCTTCAACTTCCTGGACCTTCCTGGCTTGGGCCGCCTTATGTCCGCCTCTCCTACCCTTAGCGACACTATCCGGGCCTGTGACCACCTCTGGCAGGCCCATCTGACGCGCTTGTCAGCTGCAGTAGCTAAGGACGGAGGTTTTATTGGTGAGTTAGTGTCATCTCAGGTGTAATTTGGGGAGGCAGGGTAAACCAAGTTATTTATCACAAGTTAGCAACTACAGTCATTTAGTTTATATTTTGTAATAGCTTTACAATTACTGCTTGCTTTGTAAAATCTAGGAAATACTACTAATTTTATTTGCAAACGTGTAGCATTGTATTTTAAAAAATAACCTAATTCATCTAGCCAACCTTCTCTACTATAGTGGGAAGTAATATTTCGTTATACGAGCTATTCAATCTCAATCATTTGTTACTGTGTAACGTTCCATTCATTTTAATTAATTATCTTTTTTTTTATTTTTTAAAGTTTATTTGTAATTGCTATATTTTCAACTTCCAGGAGATGATAGCGATAAAATCGTCCATCCAGAACAACCAGCTTATGAGGTAATTAGTCAATATTCACAGCTTTAATTTTTTTTTGTGGTTTTGTACTTATTACGTTATTAAATACCTGTATTAATGTATATTACGGGACCGATTTATAGGTTTTTTCTGGACACGATAGATTGTAATATTTATTAAGTAAGAGATTCTTTATGATAAGTCGTTGTAAGCTATGAATATTATATATTAATATAATTAAGTAGTTTATACTACAATATTGTTGTTTCACTAAATAATATATCGTTGAGCATTTTGATGGTATACTCAACTGAAAGAAATCTTGTTAACTTACATTATTTGTCACCCCAGCTTCTATCTCATTTTGGTATGGGGTATTTGTATTATTATTCTGAAAATTATTTAACTTAATCTAATTTGCTTCTTTGAATAGGTTAGATATTTATTTTTTATTTAAGACAATTTGTGAAGTTGTAATCTCAGAGGCAATTCACAAAACAGAAACAGATTTTTTTTAAACTCTCTAACACCTTAAAAACTCCAAATTACAACCTCCCATATCCAATATTCATCATTTTTCCCCCAATTTTAATTTTTTTACTTACTTTTCAGGGTATTTCGGGTGTCCCAGGGTTCCCCAGCGCGTACTACCCTGAAATTTAAACTCAAAAAAATCATTTTTGAAATTTTCACCCAAAAAGTCTATAATTTTCCCCTTCATTAACAAACTTTTTAAAATAATTAAACATCTGTAACATTTTTTACATTTCTCAAAATTACAATAATTCCCCAAAATGAGCTGGAACTCTGTTGCTTGCAGTTAATTTGTATAAAATCTACCTATAATTTCCTCTCCATCAAGATCTTTTATTTCATATGTTATAGGGGAAGTGCAATTCATTTTATAAACAATGAATATTTCATTTGTCCAATACTCAGTAAACCCCTTTTCAAAGTGACTCTTCCATTTACATATGCGAACGTGGGTACCAATATTAAACTTCGGTTTGATTATCACAATAGTATCCGCCACTTCAGTTTGAATAGGTATGCTTTTGGTAGCGTTAATTGGAGATATTTTTATTCTAGAGCGGATTTAGTTATTATAAAAATTAATAACTTCTGAGAGTATTTTCAACTACTTTTGATGCCCCTGTTCAGTAAATCTTTTGTACATTAATCGTTTAAGCGTCTTATTAAAACGCTCAATAACAACGGCTTTTCCCTCATTATAAGTAGAATGCATTTTAATATCATTTTCACTTAAATATTTTTTAAATACTTTATTATAAAATTCAGAACCATTATCAGCCCAAGGTATTTTAGGTTTTATTTCTATAATCTTAAAAGCTTCTTTTACGGTTTTAGATTGTTTATTTTTTTAAAGGAATTTCCCACGCAAATCTTGCATATAAATCTATTACAGTTAAAATATATTTGTACCCGCGCTCATTTGGCATATGAATTACATCCGCTGAGTGAATATCATCCTTATTTAATACTTTTACTTTTAAAAATGATGTTTTTTTCTGTACTCTTTATGTATTTCATAAGCTAAACCAGCACCGAAGGCGTTGGCTTCTACAGGGATCGTCATTCCAAGTTTTACTTTAGCTTGTCATATTTTCTTAACTATAAATTTTTCAAGTTTTTTTTTATATGTTGGATTTTCTATTGCATCAATTTCGGCAATCATTTTGCTATCAGCTTCATGTCTTATATTTATAGCGTCACTTCTTTATGCTAAATCGTGTTTATAAGCTGCTGCATAATATATTCTGTTAATAGGTTTATCTGTTTCTTTCGGGTGATTATTTTCATTTAATCCTAATTCTAATCGTGTCCCCGATCCGGTATAATTATGCCTTGGCAAATGTTTTTCATCAAGTTATTTTGCACATACAAAACCCGGAAATTTATCTAGAGCTATTTGAAGGTCACCACCTTGGTATATCTTTTCAGTGTACATTTAAAAAAAAAGAAAAAATATCTTATCACCACAGGTGCTGTTTCACTATTTTATAATATAAAGTTATCCTATTTTCAAATTTATTCTTCAGGGAAAAGCTAAAAAATATGTTTAAAAATGGTTCAACAGAAGCACAAAACCTAACCCCAAAATTACTGTAAGAATTGTAAACGTTCTTTTACAACACTACAAGCTTTTCTATTCCATAACAAATCAAAACAACATCTAAAGAATTCACCAATTATTCGAAATGAGAAAAAAATTAAGAAAATAATAAACAACCACGAAGTAGAAGAGAGAGTGGGTTTTACAAATAAGTCATATGTAAAGTACACTAAAAACTTAAATCAAATATTTACCCTGAAACAAGATTTATTGATATCCTAAAACAATTTACAAATTCACCAATTAAATTTCAAATAGGAATATCTTGTGTTTATAGTAAAGAAGATGCTACTCCAATCACAAGAGGTTATACTTGTAAGATGAAAAACATAAGAGTTGAAGCAGAAATAAAAAATCAAGTTAATGAAGCATTAAATGCATTAGAACAAAGAAAGAATGAAGAAGAATTTCAAAGATCAGGATTTATATTTTTTGAATATGTTGACATCACTTCATGTATATAAGTATAACAATTCTCTAGTAGGAAGTTATATTAAATTACTATTCAATTCTTCATCCACTCTAAATATTCCAAACTTTACTGATGATAAATGTTTTTTATGATGTGTATAGGCATATCTTTACCCTTATTGATTATCAAATTATAAAAAATATAAAAATGCTCTTAATTTAAAAGGTACATCATTTTCCCTAAGTTATAAAGATATACAAATAAGTTTAATAATCAAAATATAATACAAGTTAATGGTAAAACTTTACCTCTTAAGGTAAATGTATTCGAAATTGATGATAATAAGAATTTAACCGAAATAATTATTAAATATAGTGATGTAACAGAACTCATTAATTCATTAACTCATTAAACTCATCTATTATGTAAGAATATTTCAGCAATACTTAGAACGAATAATCATAAAATCTTTAATTGTTTAAGATGTTTGTATAATTTAGCATTTAAGCATTCACTAGAAAATCATAGTAAGCAATGCATGGAACATCCTGTATCAATGCTAACATTCCCCAAAGAAGATTACTTAATGTTCAATAAGTACACTTATAAAAACAAAGTTCCTTTCTCAATATACTGTGACTTTGAATGTTATAATGAACAATTAGTTAATATAAAGAATTATATATATGAACAAAAACCATTCTGTTATGGAATATACATTCAATCTAATTATCCAAAATTATTTAAATCAGAATAGTTCTCCTATAGTACTACTACTGATTCTGAAGAAGAAGCAAATATTCACTTTGCTAAGAGAGTAAGTGATTTAGAAGTAATATTTAATAATCTTCTTAAAACTAATATTCCTATACACTCCATTCCATCAGAGGAAAAAGTAGAACAAACAACTAATTGCTTCTATTGTAAAAAAGAACTAGGAGAAGATATAGTATTAGATTATGATCATTTAAATACAAAATTTTGAGGTGTTGCACATTCCAATTGCAATCTTCAAGCTCAAAACACTTTGATACCACTCTGATTTTACAATGGATCAGAATATGATAAACATTTAATATTTGTAGAGATATATATCAAGAAAAACATTGAGCAATTAAAACATTATGTAAAACAAATGAAGAATACTTCTCTATTCAACTAAGATGCATAAGAATACTAGATGCTTTTAGATTCTTCGCTGCATACTCTTTAGAATTCATGGGAGCAACACTAAAATAATTCCCTATATTAAAAGAATACAATCTTAAACCCCTAAAAGGGATATATACCCATATGAATACACTAAGCAAAACTATAAGGAGCAAATGAGTGGTACTCAACTTCCTCCACATTAAGAGTTTTATAGTAATCTTAGACAGTCTAACATCTCAGAATATGATTATAAGAAGGCACAAGAAAACTAGAAATAATTAAAATGTGAAACTCTAAAAGATTACGCAATGAATTATTTAAATATTGATGTGTAAATATTGACTAATTTATTTGAAAACTTTAGAACTTTATGCCTCAATATATTTGAAATAGATCCTTGCTATACATATTCAACTCCAGGGTTGACATGGTTAGCAGGTACAAAGTTTACTGGTGTACAACTTCAACATTTTGAAGAATCAACAGTTGATCACCTATACTTCTTGGAAAAAGGAATATGAGGCGAAATATCTTTAGTATTAGGAAATAGATATATTAAAGCAGTTAACAAGAAAACAGAGAAAAACTTTGATAACTATAGAGAGATAAATGATTATGAGAAGGAAGAAATGCTTAAAACACTTAAAGAGAAAAATGACTTAACAGAATATTTAAAAGAAAACGACATTAAATATTTTGATACTAATTCTTTATATTTATGTGTAATACTATAAGCTTTACCAACAGGAGAAATGTATTGGTGTGCTAATAAAATATATAATAAAACAAAAGATGATGAAATAGTATATATTTATGAAGTTGATCTTAAATATCCTGATTCAATTAAACAGAAAACTCAATATTATCCATTTTGTCCTTAATATCCTTAACGGATTTTAATCAATATTTTCTCTATAATGTTGAATATTAAAAAGTTTATATTTTTATTTTAACTTATATCGCATGCTTAAATTTAATTTTATACATTTCAATAATTTTTTATTAAACGCGTACGAAAATATAGATTTTTTATTCAAAAACGCTTTAGCACTATATTGGTCCGATAAATAGTAATAATATGAATTACATATATGAACATATTCTTAGTATACCATACGAAGGAATGTTCGCTTATATTGCGCTTAATATTTATTCTAAGATCTATTTCTTATATATTGCGTATTTATATTATATATAAATAAATTTCACTTGTCTAATGGATTACAGATATACAAAGTATTATTATTTTATCTCATATATCTGATTAGTATAGTCTGTATATGAGACATGTCAGACAGAAATATGTTATGTCCCTCATTTTTCTTTTTGTAAATTTTCTTTTTGTTTCTGAATCAGACTGAACAAAATTATGTATTTTGCATCATGTGTATAGTCAGATTATCTCACTTTTCTAATCGATTTATAGATCTTTAAAAGAAGAAGAAGGGAATATCTTCGCAAGAAGTACGTTTACTTACTTGCCAACATTTAATTTTGGTATTATTCATCTAACAATTTAAGTATTTTATCAAGTATTTTTTAATAGTTCAAATAATGTAGTATGTTTGAAAGAAACACATAATACAAATTTAAACCATGCATTAACAAAGTAATAATATATAATTACCAATCAAAACAGTAGTTTTGTTGATTTTGAATTATACATATATTTACGAAACATCATTTTATACTCAGATAAATTTTAATTTGTTGTTATGTTTGGATTTATTTATATATTGGTATGTTTTTTCCCAATTTTAATAAGCATCACTGCATTTCTTTATTGTATAAGCATTTTCTATCATTCTAATGTTTGTCAAAAATTAACCTGGTTTATTTGTAATAATCTAGATTTGTTATTAGTCTTGAAGTCTCAAATAAAATAATGTCATTAACAAATTTAAATTATTACGAATAAAACCGGTAAAGCATTTCGTGAGAATTGATCATATATCAATAATTTTGTATATTTTGAAACCGATCATATTGTCCATTTATCAGTGTTCATAGTTATATTAATGCATGTATACAACTAGTTATATTGATGCATGTATACAACTAGTTATATTAATGCATGTATACAACTAGTTATATTGATGCATGTAATTCTCGGTTATTCCTAATTTCACTTTTGTCTTTCAATTTTCAGAGGATCCGGCCACTTGTTCTTCCATGATCCACAGGCGCATCATTTGACCTACTTCTAACTATTTTTATGAGATATATACAACATTTTCTCGCCAATAATATCACGCCTATACTATATTCATATTTATAATGCTTCGCATGTTTTTTAATGATTTTTTACACAAATTCTCACACTTTATTCTTCAAGAAATTTCTCATTGTGGTAAATTTTGTGAATTTCAATATTTAATCAGAGTTTGAAAGGTATTTGTCATTTTGATTTTTATACATAAAACACCAATTTTGTAGTGGACATAATGTTCGGTCGATATTCACAAAATATGTATAGTAATTTAGAACATATGAGTTGTATTTTCATTGAAATTTTATATTAAAATATCCATATTATATATATTGTTTATAAAAAATAATATGAACATATATCAATGCAACAGCAGAAAAATAAAGTTTGTGGACTGAAGTATTTTTATTACGAAACAAATCTTACTTTTGAATCTGCTTTCGTCTATAAAAGACTGATTTGCGTGATTTATTGAACAGTTATAAGGCGACTTAAAACAAATGTTACAATAAATAATTCAGAATATAATAAATTCTGCTTTCAATTACAGCATAACTTGGGTGACTATCATTTTAGTGAACGTTATCGCTATTTAAAAAAACTGATAATGCTCTTTCGCTAAAAGTTCGTTAATCTTTCTTTATAATTTTATGGACGCTTAGTTTTGTCATATTTATGAGTTAGACACAGCCTCTGCTTAATAAATTCATTTTATGTTTATAATGCATGGGTATCTATTCGACACTTAACTCGACCGAACGGTATGTCCAATAATAAATTCTATATTTAGTATTCCATATGTACATACTCTTATGAATTATTGGGTTTGTTATATGTATATGTATAGATTTGTGTCAAATCTTTATTGTGTTGTAGATTTATAACACCCATTAAATATTCAGATTTTTAATATTTGAATGTATGTTCCTGCATTTTTAATAAAATTATAAATACAATGTTTAATTTTTTTGTGATATTATGTATAATGTTATTTACTCGAAATATCGGGCAAACATTAAAAAAGTTATATTTGCAAATGCATAGAAAAATTTATCTGTAGCATAAATCTATTTATGCGCATATTTTTTATAGAATATTGAATTATTAATTAAAACAATAGCATTAACAATTATCTATCTACAATATAGTCTAGATCATAGACTAAAAAACATAGAGCTCTCACTCCTATGGATTGCGTATGCAGTTTGATATTACTATTGATTCCCGTAAACTAATTAATGATATATATACAGTTTGTTTAAAGTATACATGATTATATTAAAAAAATAAATGATAAAAGCACAGAATTGTATGTAATAATGTATTTTGAACCTTTGATTCTATTCACTAAGAAATGTTGGTTTCTATTTATCGAATTAAAGTGGAATTTCTTATTCTACTATTGCTTCACCACTATACTGTATATTTCACCTTAAAATGTATTGTTTATCTGTAGCAATACTTTTACAATACGATACCAGAAGTACACATACATTATGTATTGTGGCTGCCTATGGTCTAGATGATAGCGCTAAAGTAACGAAACTATTTACCGAAAGAATTAAGCAATTGTATACTGGGACGTTGGTGACTTATATTAGGCAACTTTATTTCTAAAAAAAGTTCTTTTAAAGCTATTTTTTAAATACAGTAAATTTTAAAATTGTATTTCTGAGACTATTATTTTGTTCAATACAAGCTTAAGTTTTCAAATAAAATGTAAATGTACTGAATGTTTTTGATAATATTCAACTTCTAGAATAAAATTGCTACTGTATAATGTACCCTATAGAGATTACAGCGTTATAAATGCTGTTTACGATATTTATGAATATATTGAATACGCTATTTACATAATTTAAATTATTACTTAAATTAAATGATATACCAGTCACCACTTTACTGTATATATTATATTTAAAAGAATATAACACCTTGACTATGACTAGCACTTTAATAAATGTATATGAATGTAATATAATATATAAATATGCATAACTTGACTTCCTATGTACTGAGGCCATAAAAAAATCCAATAAATGCGTAGCTTATGTCTTACAAGTCTATGGACTTTTCCAAAACCGAAACACTTTAATTTGATAAGCACGCCACAAAACCTCCCGCTCTTGTCGTACTCGTAAGAATATACTGCAGTTATCCATCGCTCGTCTAGCCAAATATGGTAGTGTCTCTTCAAGACTTCCATAGGGAACTGATTTATACACAGAACTTCCCTCTGCAATATTGGCCAATGTGTAAGATATATTATCTCCCATACCAAATATTTGACCGAAAACCACTCGCTTTTGCATCTCATTGGGCGATGATGACATCATCTTTCGATAGATCGCTTTGCGCAGACTGTCCTCATTGTGGGTGGCGAGAATAACATTGGTTGTTACACCACTGGGTGTTGAATCAATTTTGTCCAATAAAAAGCTGGCGATTGTATCGTAGTTAGTGTTGGTTTCCTCATACGAATCAAACACAGGTGA
>JAYRBW010007898.1:0-13520 GCA_036023295.1 Invenusta paracnida
AAACGTGCCACGAATTTATTTGTCTGGTTGTAGCAACTGCACCATCAATATCACTATGAATGACAAACAATAAAATTCAATATTTCATGTTAATGCAATGATTGTGCTGTTTATTATTATTATTCAACATAGACTTTCAATATTGGTATACTGTTGACGTTTAATTGATAGTTCATATCACAGAAATATAATACTTATATTTTTATGGTTTATATTATATTGTATATTATCCATTTGTATAGATTTTGTATAATTGATTGAAAACTTGTCTACTTTGTGTATAGTAATAGATTTTTATATAAATATAAAATATCAATTATACACTCAGAATTTACTTCATTATATAGTACAGAGTACTATAGACAGTGAAATATGTAGGAAAATTTTAAATTTAAACTTGCCTGTTATCAAAATATATTTAATCTGAACTTCATAATTTACCGATATAACATCAAGTCTATAACTGAAAAACGCATAAATAAAACTGGTATGATTTCATGTAAAACGTTTATTTTATGCAGCCACACCCATTATGTTATAGATGTATCCTTTCATTTATTAATGGTTTTATAATGTAATTATATTTTTTGGTGTCCTAGTATATTATGTAACACTTGTAAATTTAATTGTACACAATTTCTAAATTCATGTTGTATTTTAGGTTATTGCCTCCCTACTCTCATTATATTTTAATTGACAATCGTTGGTAGTGATTAACCAAAATGTCTCAATTAATATATTATTATTTTTAAAGGTTTTTTCTTCACTTGATAATTGAAATATTTTACAGAAACTTGTAAAATAATAGTGAAACTTTCAATAGCCACAATTAAATATTCTAATTAATATAGTGTAATTTTTATTAATAATTGTTAATTTTTTTTAAAGAAAAATAAGAATGAGAAATTGTTATATAAAAAATCTATTAATGTTAGATTATTGAATAAAATAATGGAAATGAGATTAAGATAATTCATAAACTTTAGTTTATATAAATATTTTTGGAATACACTAAAATCAATTTTATGTTTTACATAAAATAATGACGTAAATGACGACCTAAGACTGTTTACATAAGATTGTAAAACATTGTATTGTTTTAAAATTTACTGACATTTAATAATTAACAAATTTTTTACATAAAATTGCAAATGACAATTCAAGCGTACTTTTGACATCATAATATTACCTTTTTAGTAAATTGTATAGTTAATTTTCCTAATTGTATATAATTCGCCAACTGCATTATTCAAACCAAATTTGTGGCAAATTTTTAGAAAATAAGCACAGTCTAATTATTGTTTTGTATTCATAAATAATTTTGTATCGGTTGAATAACTTTTAGTATTACCAATTTCCCCGTTCACTGTAAATATATTCACAAAAGCTAAATTTGAGTCGTCCCAATAGTATCTTCCGAAATATAAATAAATACTTGCAATTTTCTTAGTTAAAACAGTTGTCAAACTTTTTTGGAAATGATTTTTGGATACTTTAATATTTACCAAATTTGTACTTTACTATAAGAGTAGCTCAAATCTATAAAAACATAATATGAAGTATCATTTTTAATTAAAGTAATTAACGTGTTGATTTAACCGTAAATTTATATTATATTATAGTACTTTTCTAGAGTCTTGACTTAGTTTAAGTTGATATACAGTTTTAGATTTATATAAAATACATTTTATTTTAGAGACAACTTTTCATTTTTCAAAGAAAACAGTTTCATTGCTTGTTGCTGTTAGATTTTAACATTATTTTGTAAAAGCTTTCGAATCACTTGTTAGTATAACTATTAAATTTCATACAGAATTGATGTCGTCATATCTGTGCATGATTTCTCCGTGCTCCAAATAACATAGATTATTATGTCAATTAAAAAAAAAAACAGTTTTGCAAATGCCGAGTATTTGATCGTATGTTAATATTGGGATTTATTTGCAATAAAAGTGTACAACGATATACGCTAAATTCACAGTTCGAAATTATAAAAAATTAATAAAATAAAATAAAACAAATCTGCCTAATATCTTTTCCTTTAGATAAGAATTTTTCATTGTATTTAGTTTTTAGTTTTATATGAAAATATTATTTTATAAACAAAAATATTTTCTATTTTCTTATTCTATCATACTTTTCTTTCAAAATATCTTAAAATATTATTTATGATTTTTTTAATATCTTATTTCAAGAAACTGTTTTCTTTACAATTTACAAATATTATTGTCAAGGATATACATTGAACAAAAACAAATTAATTTCCCTATTACCAAATAATTTTCTTTCGTTCGTAAATGATGACATTTTTTTAATTATTGTGGAATCAGTCAAAGTTATATTATATATTACACGTGCCAATGTTTCAAAAAACAATTTATTTAACATTTTGATTACATGCTCTCTGATTAAAAATTTCCAAACTCATGACATGTCCATTAATACCGAAAATATAAATTAGTTCCTTTAATATTGAAAAAGAAAAGAAAATATTATTGTAAAATTAGAATCTACATACAAGATTAAAACGCAAACATTTACATAGATGCTTTTAATTCCCGTGCTTTTAATTCCCGAGTGTTTTATCATAAAATATCTATTTCATAACAACTATTTTTGAATTATAATGCCAAAAATAATGACATGGCACTTTCTTTTACAAGTACTAATTAAAATATTAAAATTCGGTTAAATAAAATATATTCGGCTATCGATATATTATTGAATAGATATTACTGATTACTGATGTTTACATAACAGTATTTTTAATATTTTACTTATGCAAAATATATCAAATATATTATTAATAATTTTATTAAACTATGAAATTTAGGAAATGTAGATATTTTATATTTTATGGTAAATATAGCATTTATAAATATTGCTATAATATTGAATATAACTTTGACAGGAAACAGCATGTCATAATTATATTATTTATTTTCAAAAATTTCAAAAATTTATATTATTATCATTATTATTGCTTGATTGTTTAAACAGAAAATACGGAAAAGCTATATAGCTACAAAATACACTTACTCTACCTATAAGCAAAGCAAAGCAAAGGAAGAAAACAATGAAAACGACAACCAAAATAGGATTACAAATAAACGATAACAGTAAAAAATAACTTAAAACACTCTACAGAATCTAGATAGATCAACATAGAATAGTTTACGCTTAAACTAAGGAAAATAACAATAATAAACTATGTTCTCAGTGAGAGAGTTCCACATATTGCAAATAGGATAAGTAGAAATGTTTTTGGATATCTATTTTTGGGTGAAAAACAGGTGTGATTTGCAAAGAATTAGTTCTGAGATTATTGTTGACTGTATTGATGCGAAAGAAGAGATTAATAGTGATGACAACCAGTTTATGAATACTTTTATAAGTCATGTACAGATCAGATATATATACATATATATTTTATATCCAAAAATGCATTTTTGATAGATTATGAAATAGTTTTAAAGATTTAACTTCGATACTTTATGTATGTAATATTGTTTATGAAATAATATTTTAAAATCTATTCAAAATACAAAATTCTGATAAAGTTCTGTTGTAGTTACACAGTAAAAAATCGATAACGACGACTTTATTAATATAAAAACACTTAATTGTGACTAATGCATAACAATAATAAGGTAGAGATTTAACTTAATATTTGTGTATAGGCTGCATACAAAAGGTATTAATATTAGAACATTTTCACTTGTTTCGATATATATGTTTGTCATGAGACTATAAGTTAGCTAATTCAATCGATATTTGCATCTGATTTTCTGTTTTTCTGATATCTGCAAATTATTTGACAGCGATTTGATAGATTATATATTTTTAAATTGTTTCCAATTATATTTATAAATTTAACGATCGTTCTTGTATTGAATAAATTAATATTAGAACTAAATAAAACTCCTAGAAGAGTAATCGAAGATTTAATATACTAGTTAATCCCTGATTCATTGTTGATATTTACAATTTTACAAAAATTGACGTAGGATACTGCTAGATGCTATTAGCATAGTAACATGTCCGTTGAATTTTCATAAATGTTAGAAGCAATGGGGACCGTCACTCTTCGGGGCTTCAGCTCCAAGAGGCATCATCGTCTCATGTGACACTTTTAAATTTGAATCAATTTTAAAAAGAAGTCAAGAAACCGGTGGCTATAGTCTTTTGCCAGGGACGGGTTATAAACGATGTGCGGCAGTGATCAAAGGTGCGTCCGTTCTTCTATCAGTCTTTCACATATCAAGTGGGTTATCTCGTCTCCGTGCTCATAAGGTTGACTCAGGAGATGATATAGTGACCTGATCTAATAGTGACATCTATAGTATATATATCATATATATATATATCATATAGTAGTGACATCTACTAATTATGTGTAGTAATAGTAGTTGCAATATTTTTGCCTTATATTCGTCTAAAATAAAGATTTTTTTATATTTGTTGTATTTTTGCATTATCATGAACTTTATTATAGTTCGAGTAACATAAAAATAATTTACTCAAATTCAATTTTTAACCATAATTAATCTTTCAAATTTGCATTTAAATAATTTGTTTTAAATACAAATACAATATTTTGTTTACTTGTATCATAATTTTTTAAATATTTTTAAATATTAATAAAACAACTACTTTATTATCTTACATTCTTTATATATAAAAAATGCTAGACAGGATATTTTCTAACTTAATTTTTAGATAGTGCTCAATATATGTACTTTCATTATTTATTAATAATGTAAGAGTTTTTCCCGTCGCCATCTAACTCACCCTCATGTTAATACAGCAATAGTATTAAATCCCATCATTTCATTTATGTCCGATACCTTTAATAATGTGTCTTGTCTTTTCAGTTTATCACTTCTATCACTTCTCGTATTAATTGTATCTAATGGATGTCTACGTAAAACCTTTTGTATTCATGTTTTTCGATGTTACTAAATTGTTGTCACACTTCTGTATACATTGTTATACCTCCTGAATATCTGCATAAACCTTATTGTTTTAAAGTTTAACGTTGTGAAATTTGCTATCCATCTATATAACTTATTCTTGTTTTCTACATATATTCCTTTTAGTTTCCATATTTTTAACATACGCTTATTATTATTATTATATTTCCATATAAAATAACTCAGATTGATAATTATTATTATTATCATATTTCAATATAAAATAGCTTAGATTGATTATTATCGAAAGAACTATTAGTTACACTTTGCGTCATAATATTATATATTCCATGTGTTACCTTTTATTGTGAATGTGGATGTATATTTATCACGAATGTACATTTTAATTTAACATTAACTGGAGAAATAATACGGTTTATTTTATATAATCGGAATATATGAAACTTGTTAGGGATGTGGCCTAGGGATATAATATTATGTTATGCGTTATAAAGTGTGATTTATTGCGTGACAACAGAGTTGTTTTGCCTTAAGTATTTTTTTAAAGAAATCATATTATGTTTCAAAATTAGATTACATTTTTACAAAACTAAATTATATAACGGTACTTGTATATATATATATATATATAAAGTAATACTCATTTATGTCCAGGGTATTAAATACGGATAAATAATATCATATAATACATATAATAAACATGTAGAACACCGAGGAAAATAATTAGTTTGATAAATGAGTTATTATAGTACAATGACTTATCTATCTATCAATATAATCAAAAATATATTATATATAATTAAAATTCATATATATATAATAAATAATGTATATATATAGATTTTCTGAAGTATTTTGAAAAGAATAACAGAGAAAACCATAGCACTTTATTTGTAAATAAACTTTAAGTGAACAATATATTATAGGTTAACATTATATAATAAAGGCGTTGCCATCGATGTGAGGAATTCCGTCTCTCCTCCATCAAAAGAAATTGAACTGGCAAGTTAAGGTTTCACAAAATGTAATTTATTGGGTTACCAAGAAGTTCCCGAAATTGCATTACATTAGACAACTATGACAAGGTGTTTATCCAATTATAATAATCTGAATATATCAATATACAAGTATTACATAACAAACGATGTTTTCTAATAACTATTTATCATAATGCATAGAAGATTTAAACATTTTCAAAAATGAAAAGTTCTAATTCGTCTGAGTTCACTTACTCAATACATTATCAAGATCATGACAGTAAAATTGTCAAATAGTGAAAGTAATTTGTTGAGTGTCAGATAGTGAAAGCTCTAGAACCCGAATTACAGGGATGCGTGACGAATTTAAGGCGACGTAGAATGATTTTCCTATGTACATAAATAATTTTCGTTAAGTATTTATTCACCTTATGTTAACGAAACTGATATTAACTAAATCTTTTTCAGGGAAGCGCCGATTCCATGAATTATATATCGTTATTATTTAATGAAACAATGTAATAATACGGTTATGTTCAATGTTTGAAACAAATTATCTCCACTTTCTTAATTAAGTTAAACTGACACAATTTCGGTGAAGTATTAATGTTCCATCACAGTGATGTATAATACATTTTTTAAAATGACTCACGAAATGATGAAAACTAAATTATATATTGTTATTTAACTGATCGCATACTTATTCTGATTATAATGGAAAACAGTATGTAGATATATGCAAAAACATTACACATCTCACAAATAAATACATTTATTGTTTAAAAATATCATTTTATAATTTTCCTTTGATAAATGCGCTGACAGGAAGTATACATCTATAAATTACTAAAACTTACTAAGATTTAAAAATAAAACGGTTTTGATTTACTTTGACAAAAAAATCTTTTTACAAGTTGCTTTGATATTTGTGTATCCAACAGAGATTTATTCGATGTTTGCAATTTATTTATGGAAACAATTAAAAAATGGTACGACATAATAAAACAAAATTTATTCGTGTTTTTTATAAATCTTATTTTTTCGAACAACATTTTATTCTACAAAATTTATTTTAGTCTTTAAAACCAAAATGTAAGAAAATACATTTTATAATTTACTTAAAATGCTTGTAATACCATAGCTCTAAAATATTAAAATAAGAATAATTTATAAACTTGAAGCGTTTACGAAAAACCTCAGGTGCATCAGAACGTGCATCAACTAAATGCATCAAACGATGTATTTAATGAACAATGAAACAGTTTTCATGCATATTTGATGCATATTTGATGCATTTCTGAAACATTATATTTTTCGAGAATATTGTTAGTGCATCAACACTGCATCACTGCATAATATAATTATGCATATGGTGGTGCATCTAAATAAATCTTATGATAGAGAAAAAAATACTATCCTCCATAAATTTAGCCAATTTAAAAATTAATATTAAATAAATGTTTCAAATAATTGCTATGTACATTAATTCTTTTATTATTGAACAAACTTTTGATAATATTTTTAACAAAACATTCACTCCAAATAAATCACCTGTTTTAAGCAGTTAAAACAATAGATAACTGTTTACCATTTTTTAATAAAATCAAACTTTGTTTATTACGCTATATAATGTGTAGCTTCGTTATAAATGATTTATGAGATTTCAAATACTTTTTCTAGTATTCAAATATTTGTATTTATTTAATTTTTTAATTTTTTTAAAAGTGATATTTTATGCAAATTAAAAGTTTTTATATACACATATAAAGTTTATGAACAGTATTATTGTCATTTATTATTATATATACAGTACTCCCCCCCCCCTATAGTGACCGCGTTAAATTCATATAAAAACGGTCGTTCAAGAGGGGGTGTCACTCTTTAGGAGTTTAGAAATATTTAATCTATATTTACGTATGTACCCAAATGATTATTGCGATAATAATATTCAATACATTTTTATTTGTATTACTAAAATGCATGTTTGTAGTGAATATATTTGTACCGAGCATAAATATAAATAGTTATACATAGTTGGTATTTGTGTGTATGTATATCGTATTATTTGCTAAATTTGAAATAATTTTAGCGTTAAATAATTTATAATTTTATCATATCAATAATTAACATGTGCTTTACAGAGGTAAAAATGTTAAATGATGGGTCAATACCCGGTCGCTGGTCGCTCTTGTGGGGAAGTCGCTCTTTGAGAGGTCATTTTTAATGTAATACCCGGTCTAGCCAAGTCACAGCGGTCGCTGGACGGTCGCGGGGAAGTCCCTCTTGAGGGGTCGCTCGACAAGGGGAGTACTGTACTATTATAGTGTCACAATTTTATAGTTATTCTAACATAGAAACAGCTATATACATGTATTAGCAACAACCATACTAGTATTAAACCTTCATTTTATGTTAAAATTTCCTAAAATAAATAATTCTATAACTTTTACTTTTGTATGTGTGATATTCTTATTTGTTTCCTTATAGAAAAAGCCGAAGTTGTTGTTAAGTTATGACCCTGAGAGATATGACACAGAACACGATTCAACCCCTGAAGACATCTTGAGTTTATATATGTGGAATTTAAAACGAAACCTCATGACAATAATAAATTGGTTTGTTCAATTTTCCAAACATTTGCGAATCAGCAGAAATTTATTCACGAGGGTGCTTCACTATCCACACTATTAGATAAATTTTCCTTTTCAGGAGATGCTCATCAGGTATGAATTTAGCCCATTTTATACATTTTTGCATTGCGGAATTCAATGTTTTTTTATTTAAAAAATCCTTTTACGAATTACATTTTTTGATAACCATTTTAAGCGACTATATTGCGTACTATAATTGTTTGCTTTTAAAAACCTATTTTGAAATTATTGATTTTTAGAATAGTTTTTCTATATTTTTATGATATATATGCATAATATATCTATTTAATTGAATAATTTAGGTCTTAAAACATTCCATTATATAAACCCAAGAGTAAAAATGCATGTGTTAATATATTTACATATATATAAATAAATATATAATATTGTAAACGTTTTATAAAGGAGACAGTAATACATTTAACGAATAAAAATGCACCTGTGTGCATGTCTGTATCTTTAAACTCATACTAGAACTATTTTAAAGTATATGAATTCAACAAAAATAAATATTTTTATTTATAGCTTATAGTTTATCTTTTGCATGAACTAAACATAAAAATTACTCTGGATATTTTTTTTGAAAATTAAACTTTCAGTGATACTTTTTCTGTATTTTAAATAATGCTTTGTCCTTTATTGTATAGTTGACCTGTGAATTTTGTCGTATCATAAAATTGAATGGCCTCGCCAATTTTCTAAAGGATCTTCATTCTCAGTTTACCAACTCAGTTTTTTACCAACCAGTTTACCTAGAAAACAATCGTACGGACAATTCAAGGAGGTTTTTGGAGAAGGTCAAGCAGAGACCAAGAAAAACTGTAAGTAAGACATACTTTAAGAATAACTTATGACATACGTGTTATTTCTGGCACAAATACTAGCAACTCAAGGGTTAAACATTTAAGTTAAGTATCTAAAAACACTGTGTATTGAAAAATCGAACCTATCCAACTATTAAATAATTTGTAGCGTCCCTTTGTTTCAATTATTAAAGATTTATTCCATATAATTATATCATTTACTTTACAAGATCTATATTATTTTCTATAAAGTTAATATAAAACGTTTTGAAACCACAATATTTAGACGCTTCTTATACTTTCATATTATTGTTGATGTTTGTTAGTATTAATCTATGATGCGGTTTTATTACAATTTTAATAATAATAATAGATTTTACTTAACTTACATCTGTCCTTGGAATTTTTTATTATATGATAGAATCATTCAAGGGAGATTTAATTTACCATGAAGTAAGTTGTGTGTAAGTAAAATGTGTATTTTTGGGTAATAACAAAATTATGGATAATTCTTACTTTTTCTTATTTATACAAAAAAAATACTAATATGTATATATCTATAGGTGTGTATATAAACTTAAATATAGACCCTTAAGTTTTATATTGGTTATGTTTACATGAATAAATAATTTTATTTTGAGTCAAATAGTCATTTTGAGTAAACATTCTTTTTGTTTATAACATAGAAAAATGTAATATCTTGATAATTGTTTTGAGTACCCCAAACAACCCGAGAGTAAAATTATTATGACATAAAATGTAAAATATCATTATTGTTAATTTAAATATACTTTTGTACTTGTGTAACATGTTTTAATGCACATTCAGTAGTGTAGACGTTTCACTATGTGTTATATTTCTATATCTATTGTTTACTGTATAAAAACTCAATTAATTAATTAAAATACTGATAAGAAATAATTAAAACCTAATTAATTTCTACCTACAGTTTACTTTAATAAAAATTACGGGACATATATATATATATGTATATATTCATTTTAATTTATAGGAACATAAGAGTGCACGATCAAAGCCTCCACATCCACCTAGATGGACGCCAGTTGTGCAAGGGAAATCCTTTATAAGTTTAATTTTTAATTGGTTTGGGTCGTTTTTCGTTTTCAATCTTAGTCACAAGAAGGGTTTTAAATACGTACAAATTTGTAACCAAATATGTCATTGTAGTAAATTTAGAAAAACCCACAGAATTAAATTTGAAACTTGTAAATCTTAAAAAAAAGTTCTGGACAATGACTACGGTGTTCCTCGTCACTTTCCTGCTTTAATTGTGTAATTGTGTAATTAACAGTAAAGATTTTGAATTCTTTACAATAAGACACTGCTTTAGTACATATTCAAGGGGCCCAATAAGTTGTAATAGATGTAAATACATAATATGATATGAAATGTAATACATTTTATCGATTATATTTTCCAAATTTATAGAACATTGTGTTAGGGTTTTAAAAATTATGTTTTGTCCCTTAATTCAATTGTTTATCACAACCAACTAAATTTTAAAATTTTAAAATTTTTCACCTCATGAAGTTGAACAATTATATTTTGCATTTTATTTTCCTTTTTTAAATGTGATTTTTGCTGTAGAATAATGTACTTATCCAGGGCAATATAGATCTATAGATATTAAATCTATAGTAATGTTATTCAAAATTTATCGGGCTCCTTTGAAACATTTTAGAACTTCACATCATTATGCTCCACAGACTAATTATTTATAAAATAATTATAGAGATAAAACTATGAATTAAGAAATTATTCTAAGAATTATGTATTGCACGCAGACCAAATTACTACTGTGTTGTTAGAAATTTGTAATACATATATATGATAGTTATGTGGCTTATATAATAATAAAAAAATTATAAAATGTTAACACTAAATTGATCCTAAAGTATAATTTTAATAATTTTATCTATGTGCTTCAAGATTATTGAAAAACATTTTTAATGTCTATGTGTTAAGTTCTGTCCCACCAGCTTCTCTTGTACACTTCTATTTTCAGAATATACACTTATTGTTTTATTTTAAGAGCTCCAATTTTAATACGAGTATATTCTTTTTATTGGTTTTAATGTACCATACATACTATTGGACACTGGAGTTACTTTAACTATGTTTAATATGATATTATGTACAAACACTTTTATTAACCAGAAAACCAGAAAAAAAGGTTTGTATTTGAATAAATTTTCTGCATTTAAATTAATTTTCTCGAGCGTTGCTTTCTTTTTTGTTGTATTTCGGATTTTTTTACGACAACTTTGATTGGAACATTGTAAAATTGTATGTGTTAGATAATGTTATCAAGTACATTTTGATGCAGTAATTTATATTTATACGGTAAAGTGAATATGACGCAATATGGTGATGCATTAAAGTGCATCCCCAACTGTTCGGCGCTAGATGCATTGATGCATTTATGTGCATCTAACGTCAGACAGCTGAAGATGCACTTTTTTAAATCATTTGATTCAGCTCAGGTTTTCAGTGATATCACATAAAGTTACAAAAATACGACATCTCTAATACTGTAAAACCTATTCATTATAGACCGCTGAATGTAATCATTAAGTAAAAATGTAATTTAATGTAATAACATAACTTGGTCAAAATAATGTGAAAAATATTGAAAAAATATAATTTCATAGAACAAAGAAAATGCTGTAAACATACAACATATCTAATACAAATATTAGATATCTGTAAAATTCGTCCAAATGTATTTGTGAATCATAAGTTAAACTAAAATAATTAATTGATAATTTATCATAAGAATTAATTCTTAATTATTACAAATTGTCCATTGTTTATTGTTTTATTACTTCAACGCATCTAATTGAATTATCAATATATATTTATTTATTTGTTAATCCTTTTCAATTGGATCTGTGTAATTCTATAACTAATAAAAACTTACAATATTTAACAACTATTGTTAAAATCGATGTTTTTTATATAAAAAATAAAAAATAAATGTTAAATGTTTGATTACACAGTTAAACTTATTTATAAATTTTATTTCATGTTTTTATTGTTAAATTAGGCATAATTTGATAATGTTGCCTTTAAATGCAGTGACTTTTAACTTTAGTTAATCCATTTTAAGATAGAGTTTCCACAATTATTGCTTTACCTGACCCATAACATTTTTCGTAAAATCTAATATGTCCAGTACACACCTGGCGTCTAAAGTTTGTCATTCTTAAATAACTTTCCCAAATTTCTAATTGAAATTTTTCAAATAGATACAACAATTAATTATTTTAAATTGAATTTTATTTATTTTTGAAATTGATAATTTGTTTAAACAAAAAATGTCAATATATTTCATT
This sequence comes from Invenusta paracnida, assembly GCA_036023295.1. Lineage (NCBI taxonomy): Eukaryota > Metazoa > Platyhelminthes > Proseriata > Coelogynoporidae > Invenusta > Invenusta paracnida. The sequence continues at coordinate 12,722 of JAYRBW010007898.1, forward strand.
GCAAGTTTTTAATCGTATTATAACTTTTTACATATATTCAGGTATAATATATGCATAAAATAAAATTTTGTTTTTCTTATAGTTTTAAAAATATATTTTACTTAAAGAAATTATAAAAAATTACATAATACAATATATAATGCGTCAGTATAAACCTTTTGTTGATATTAAAAATTCATTCATTTAAATTATATTGGCGCACAATGGGTTTTAAATTATGTGTTTTTGTAAGAATATAATTTGGTAATTCGCGCAAATAGATAAATAATTATTTTGAATAGATGCTTTATTCGATTCAATGTCTTGTTCTTTTTGTAATTTTTTTAAATAGCTCTTTAGTTTTTGCAGGAAGTAGGATTCGTTTTTCTTAGTTATTTAACAATACACAACAGATGAACCATTTTATTCAAAACATTTAATTGGGATATTTGAGATTTAAACAAAATGTTTATATAAAATATGTTCGTAATATTCATATTAATATTATCAAAGTCTTAAGTAAGGATGTTTAATATACAAATCACTTGTATTTAGACAATATAATTGTTTATCTAAAGCTTTTATAATTTAAAAATAATTTTGACTGATTTGATTTAAATTTGATTAATACATGCGTGCTCTAATTTAATTGAAACATTTTACTGTAATAACGTTTTACTATTTACTACCAATTTATTGATTCAAGATAACACATATTTTAGTACCTATGGTACACATATTAGAGTTAATTCTGAATAATTGTTTTAGGCTAAATTTAAAAAGTCTATTTTAACACATCAGGTATTGTATTTGCACAAGT
>JAYRBW010007909.1:0-13519 GCA_036023295.1 Invenusta paracnida
TTAATTAGTTTACTCAATTTTATTGTATGTATACAACACTGTTTTACTACCAGTTTATTTTACTTATTAATTGAAATGAAAAAAAATGAAATAAATAAACATAACTCATAAATAAACTCATTGTCTTACTGGTCTTTTTTATTTAGACTAGGCGAAATGAAACAGTAATGCAATAGGCGAATTTAGACTAGGCGAATTGAGACTAGGCGAACTGAGACTAGGCGAAATGAGATGTCACCATTAAAACCATGGTTCAAAGCAAGTTTACAGTCTAGATGAAACTCAGTTGTTAGAATATCGCGTCCGACATTGATTATATATATTTACAGATTTTACAAGTCTACCTTCCATATGTTATTATGTCCACTTAAATACATTTATGTACATACGTAGATATCGAGAAGTTTCCGATCAAATAAACGCATCCCCAATCTCGTTATAACTGATTTTTATATATGGCTACACGTGTGTATGCATATATATTATATCTAAGCGAATACCTCGTGTTAGTTGCAATTTAATCAAAATTTGTAGTCGGAAAAGCGAGACAAAACGCAGTTCGTCTAAAACTCTATATATGCCTGCCTGGATAAATAGTTCAGCTGAGCGTATGTTTAGACATAACATAATATATGTATATACTTATGGAGACATTCAGCGATATTTATTATATTTTAGACCATTGATAGTAGTTTATATGGCATGTTACATCGAATGGAAGATTTGTCTACTATTCTATTGCAACTCATATTAGTTTTTGTAATAATACCTATGCTATACCAACTTAAGATGTTTATATGTATCTCTACGTAATATGCAATACATAATTTATTGAAGGTTGTTGATGATACTCGATATTCACTACTTCATTCTCTATCTTCTGAATTGACTCGAGAACTTTCGCCTCAATGCATTAATCCCCTTTTGATTCAAGTTCTCAAACGCTGATCGAACTAGATGAATAGGTTCATCGCGAAAGTGAGAATCCTTCAAGTCACAAACTACCCCCCCCCCCTTTAACTATATACACCAGAATGTGTTAAATGGTTGTACGATTAGATATTAACCAGAGAGGACATCTTTTTCAAAAAACACTGAAAAAGGTTATATAAGCGAAACCATCCTGCTATGCACGTTTGCCAAATACTACGAAGAGTTAATTAAAAAAGATAAACTATAATTCTTCAATAAAATTAACTTTAGGTTTGCTAATTGCACTGTTATTTGCCTTGCTTATAATAATGAAGATTAATTATTAGTTAATTATTACTACTATACATAGTCTTATACCTTTCAATTCTAATTTTTCTATAAAAAGTATTATAATTTATCTTAAATAATGTCTACATGTATATAATAAGTCAAACTTTTAAATTACAATAATAATTACACGAAGAGATATCTTTCGATGAAAAAATAGTGAAAATAAATATATAATATTTTATTGTGTATTGTACAGTACATTTATCTTCTTTATTTTTTAATTGACTATTTATATCTTCGTACATCATTTGAATAGTGATATTAGAAAATCTATATTGGAAATTGTATTTTTAATGTATTAAACAGATTTAATTTGATTTTTAGCCAATAAAATATCTTTTAATAATAATATTTTTAGATTAAAAATGTATTAAGTTTCATAACAGCATTAGGCAGTAAATTAAATTGGCTGTATTGAATATATATATATATATAAATATATATAATATTAATACATTAGATATTCATTGGGAGAAATAGATTTATAGTAACAATAAGTTTCCCTTGAAATATGTGAAATTAAAAATAGATTCATTTTTGTAATAAAATATAGTTTATAACATCTAAGTAATACGTAAATTATTTGTTGAAAATGATTCATAATTCATTTTGTTATTTTTAACTAGGTGTAGAAATATATATATATGTATAGGTACGTACGTGTACGATTTAGATTGAATTCCCCGAATTTATGTGTGTTTAATTTATTAATAGTTAATGGTGTTCGATTTTTCTATTCAAAGAACACATACTTCTAAACAAAAAGGGTATATCCTCACGTCCTTATTTAAAAAAAGCGAATGGTTTTTTTACACGTTTAGTTCTCCTATTTTATTGTCTGTATTTTTATCTAAAAAATTAATCAATAAATTATCCTTCAGCATATTACCAACCTTAGAAAACAACTAATTTACATGTATATAAGTAACATCAAATTTTAGAGTACGTAAGAATAACTGAAAATATACTTTTATTTGAATAAGTAGTTTTATCATGGATATTTGTTTTACTTTATAAACATTAATATTAATTCATTTCTATGATTTTTATCTAAATTATGCATCATTTCAATTTGGGCGCCAAAACAAGGAATGTTTGTACACTCAAAAATAAAAAATATAGCCTTAGTGCTATGTAGTAAGAATGGAAAGTATTTGATACGCAATCTGTCACAGAATTAATATACTATTTTCTGAACTCTTTTTCTTAGTTTGATAAATTATTCTGTATAAATTCTGAAAATGTTTGTATGAGCGTATAAATATACATAACATTTATTAAAATATTCATTCACATATAATACATTGATATCATTTGATAGATTTATTTCCTTTCTGGTATGTTTTTACCAATAATTAAAATAAGAATACAATAACTATGTTTATTATTATTTTTATAAACTAAAAATTTAATTGGCAAGAAGGTTAAATTTTATTTAAATTTAGTTAAAATTGATAAATATTTACTTCATTTGGAAAATCTTGATTCAAATTATGCTTATAAATTACCTAAGTATACCTGCACTTGTTTGGCATTATGATCTATTGATTCACATTTCATTAAATATACAATTATTATTTTTATTAATGTGTAGATATATTAGACATTCCCTATTTTCACATAAGTAATGCACAATTGTAACTATTCAAATTTATTTAATAGAATTACTTGAATAGAACTCATTAGTTCATTAGCGATTTTAATTTATTATTTTCATACTGTAATAATGTTATAATGTTTTGCTTTAATTAATATAAATGCGTATCCTGTATTTATATATAAATATTTATGAATTCACATATTACGTATACCTAGTCAGAGAGATGCATAAAACTGTCCTGCATATTTAATATGAGGGTAATAATTTTCATTTATCGGAAGACAAGAAAGATAGTTTACGTATATCAATGATATAAGGAGAAATTTACGTTGTGCATACTTTGTGTTATTTTATTTAAAACTTGTCTAGAAATGCGTTTTCTATAATCTCAAAATTGATTATATTATATAAAACTGCAATAGTTATCAATCATTAATTGTATCCTATTATGATTTGCATATTTCTTCCATTTACGTGTTTCAATTTTCAAAAATATTGCCTATTATTATTTCAGCCTTTACGCTCCGAATAGTTTTGAATGGAGGAAATAAATTAAATATAAGAATAAGGTATAGGCACATACAGTTGAAGAGCCAATTGACGCCACTATAAAATGTCATCAATTAAATTTGTATGGTTAGAAATGAATGCCTATAAAATAATATTCAAGCACAGATCTTAAACTATCAACAAATATATTTCAAAAATTTTATTTGATATTTGTTTTCAATTTAAAAATCCAAAAACAGACCATAATCGTTTCTAATATTATTTTAAACTTAGATTGAATTTTTTTATGGAATCATCCAAAGAAATTTAAGTACATGTACAAGAGGGGTTCAATAAGCTCTCGGACTCGATGTCAAAGCAATACCCTGCACATATAATCTATGTATTTTTATGAACAATAGAAACATTTAAGATATTGATAAAAATGTATGTCGATATCCCCACAGATACCTTCATAATTCAAATTTAGAAAATCTAAGTCAAAATGCTGCTGAAACATGATTTTTTGTGTAAAACACAAATTTTACCTAAAATTTTGAAAAAATGTAATTTTACACAAAAGGAGATTTGATCAAATGTAAAAATGTTGTGGCTGTTAAGAACAATACTTTGTAAATTTATAAAGTTACTATTGAAATTTTACTTTAAATTAATTATATTTTTAAATTAAAATTACACCTTTTCGAATTTTGTGGTAAAATAAATCTTATATGCCATGTTTCTAGAAGCATTTTGACTTAGATTTTCTATATTTGAACTATGAAGGTGTCTGTATCGACTTAAATTTTCACCAATATCTTAAATGTTCCTATTCCTTAAAAAAATCTTAGATTACCTTTATGTGTTGGGTATGGCTTCATATGGTGCCCGAAAACTTATTGATGCACCCTCTTAGGTATTAAGTCTATTCGAAAGAATAATTTAAATATTTCAAAGAAACTTTACTAAATATTTCAAATGCCTTTAAACATATTAATAATAATTAATAAGATGAAACTGTTGTACGCAAAATTTTCACAAGTTTTGCAGCGTAAAATATTAGTAACGTTATATTATTTTTGTCATAAATAATTATAATGATTTCCATAAGTCATATCTATATTATACATTTATCTATTTTTGAGATTTAAAATAACAATTTTCTGAATTCTTGAAAAATATATTTTAATTTCATAAATTTATTATTGTGTTTCTATCTGCTGTATATATCAATTGATTAAAATGAATATAACACGTAAAACTATGAGACTAAACAACCATTATTTGCATTTTGAATTTCTAACTACCTAAAGTCGTTATCGTATTGAAATAACACTATTGTTTAAACATGTATAAAACTATTATATGAGCAATATATCTATAAAGTATAATAATAAAGCAATATCTATTGAAAATTAACTTTAAGACAATGGTTGGTACTATATATAATTACAGTCAATGAACTTAATAACACGGATCAAGTAATTGTTTTCTTACCCAACATGTTCCCATCTTCGATTTCTTTTCCCATATTGACGAAGATAAAGACACGGTAGTGAGACGACGATTTTATGCGTTGGAGAAACTCCTTTTTCTTATAAAAAGAAAACTTGTTCTTCTTGAGGCACTTCCTTAATATAACTGCGATTTATACCGAAATGTATTTGTTTATCTTTTTAAGTTCACCAAAGTCTTATTTATTAACAACAAAGTTCTGAGATAGGTATAGCGATCGCCACTATAACAAATGGTGTGTTTTGCACAAATTTCTAATAAAAAACGTTTCTTCGGAGATTGATTCAAAATTTGACGCGTTTATCAGCTAACTCTTACTGCTTGCTATATATAGTACATAGAATAATAAAACAAGTGTATCTTCTTTTTAAAACAAGTGTCTATTATTTAGCCAAGTTAGGTCCAAGAGACAATACGGTTGATCTTTTGAAATCAACATATTTCAAAGAAATAAAAAAAATTAATAACGCAAGGGGCTTATAATAGTACAAAACTAATTGTCTTCTAATAAATCTTATTCGTCTTATCACATTTATATACTCGTTAGCGTCTCGTTAATGCTTTGAGAAGCTTGCTTTACTATGCTAGTCTGCTGTGACATATCTTTCGCTACTTGTCAAATGAACCGATTAAACCCGGCGTATCTAACGAGGAAATTGAATGTGATTCGCTGACGACGAATACTCAATCATCAAATAGGAAAACAGCCCCACAAATAATAATAAAGCATACTTTCAAAGACAATATCATCGTATTTTTCGATGTATAACATATATATTATGTAGACGTTTTTTTTATAAATAACCTATAAATAGCGTAGGTCGCGTGGTCGAGTTAAATTATGAAGCTAACAGTTTTTTCTCAACGTCACCGAAGGTTCATTTCCTCCTCCTTTTTCTCAATTATCCTGAATATAAAGATAATATTTTCTCTTCAACTTTGATTTTACTAGTGTGTTAAAAAGTGAAAAATAACGCCCAATATCGCATTTTCTCTCCCTTTCTTTTGCCTTCATCCGGCCGCCAAAACACTGTTTATGAATGTGTCCTGTCCTCCTTTTTTTACACTATAGAAACAGCTGGCAATTATGTTCTCAACTTCAGCAGCTATTATATATGTATATATATATGCAAATTGATGGAAAGTCAAATGGATTGGCTGTATTATGTGAGAACCGTCGACTAACCAGCTTATAACATATATACATATATATTAGATATTTAAGGCGACAAATTTTCTGAATATAGGCAAACAGAAATCCGTGACAGAATGCGGCATTGAGTTAACACATTAAAGGTATATCACTGTCTTCCTTTTCTTTCTTTCAACAACTTTGTTGGAGTAGAATTTATTAAATCCCCTGGTAAATATGAATTTTGAACTTCAGAATATTCGGTCGATCAAACAATCAGAATTGTATAAAATGTCAAAATACCAAATGATACGAAAGTCGTCATTTTTGAGTTGTTCAGTTTTCTGTGAAAGTTAACCCCCCGAAAAAGTTGTGTTCTTTATGTTTACAACTTTAGAATATGATTTTTGCAGAGTACAATAAAGTCCTATAATCTATTCGTAATCTACAACTAATAAGTTAAATTTATGATTTAATTAAAACCTTCTCAGATGAACTTCTAGTTCAAGACTTTAAATTATTTTGTTATGATTATTTAATAATAATAGTAGTAAAATATTTTTTTATTAATTATTAATGTAAGAATATACATTGAAATATTATTACATATTACATATACTTAATACAATACAATACAGTTTATATATACACGAATATATATATCGTATATTATTAGCAATTATCAATGTTGATGTCAATATCAAACCGTATATGATCAAAAAGTATTCATAAACGTTGAAAATTAAAAATTAAAGACAACTCTATATTCGTTCCAAATTGTATTATTTTGGGCTTTTATAAAAAATCACGGCAAGCAAGAAGGTCTAAAACAACGTAGTTTAAAGTTCTCGAATGAAATTATTTTTTGCATTTCAATTATTTTTTATATTTTAAAGAACAATCCTATACATAAATCAAACTATAAATCGATAAAAATACTGGCCTAAAACTGGCTTATTAAAGATTGTATATAGGAGAAAAACTCTTATAACCTATTTGGAACAAACGTAGTTACATTTATAACTCCAAGTTTCATATCCATGAACTTTAGTTCTCTCGATTTGTAATTTTATAATATTATAATTACGAGCTCTGAGGCTATCGTTCATTATATTCTAATAATTATGGATTCTATAGTTGTAATTTTGATCTTTCTGATCTTGAGAGAATAGATAGCGTCATATTATTGCTTGATGGAATTGCTATATATAATAAAAATGTAACTTTTCTTACTCATTCATTTTACTCATTCAAGGAAAAGTAGCCAAATGAAAACCAAATTAATTGCGTTATGTAAATGCTTACTTACTTCCAAAATTTGAAAGATATTTTACATATATTTTGTATAGTTATGTATATGTCATTCAAACGGTATATTGAAAAAAAACGTAGATATAAAATCTGTTTTCAAAGCATAATTAAAATCCTTAGAATTGTGCGATAAGAATAATCAACACCATCTATCTGACATGAGTCTGTTTAACTATTTTGCATTACACAATAAATCAGGAATGTTTTAGAAAAATAGAACGAAAAATAGAACGAAAAAATTTCCGAAACGACCTATATTAGAAAAGCACAATCCATCGCTTAAAAGGCAATATATAGGTACCTCACTTTATCAGCTACAAAACGCCTGATGTAATGTTTTCATTGTTGATATATATATATATAATAATAAATATAATAATATATATATATATTTTTGCATAGTCCCAAAGAATAAAAAGGTAATTTCATATTTTTCAGGGCTCCAGATTTTATTTTATTATAGATACCTATGTATAATGAATACACAGAGTGTCGACTCAAAGATGATTGCTATGCAAAACATGTATAATTTGATTATTTCTCTAAAGTTCATTGTAAGAAACTAAACTGCATTATATAAATCGATAATTTTTCTTGATAAATTATTTTATACTTAAGGAAAGTTACAATATCACTAATGACGTCCTTTAATATTTAAAACATAATTTATATTGTTTTATTTTCATGGTCGGTCACCATTTTAACCTTTTTGTCTTTATAGGCGTACCTATTAGAATTGATACCTAGTTATGAAACAGAAAGGATCAAAATTTTCGTTAATAGATTTTTATTTAACTCTTTAATTTTTGTAACAAGAGTTATAAAAGAGCATTATTAAGACTAGAGCCAGTAATATCTCTTAAACCATTCGCTAACGCTTGGTTAATATTGACTTGATGTTGTTATATAGCAAAAGTTATCACACTGTTAATTTTGTTAAAAGCGTCGTGTTTTATTCATATTCCACCCTTTTCACAATTTGAAAAAATTCATAAATGTTATTTAAAAAGTTTTTTAATTCATATTTAAAAAAGTATGTTTCATACTTTTGCCTGACACGATTATCAGTAACATAAATCAGGTAACATAAAATTTTAATGCACATATATTCGTATTATGCATATACACATATCATTACCAGTATATTATAATTTGTAATACATTATCTAAGGTATACACAGTGGATATTTTAGACAAAGGTTCAATTCAAATAAATTGTCGGAGATATGCCAATGTTCTAAGGATGTGTTATGAGAGATGCGTGACACTTTGATTTTTGTATGCATACCCTGATATTATTTATATATGTACCTACGCTAAATTATGATAAAACAAATATTTCGTCTGTAATGTTGTATTATAAGGGAATTATCAATTTTCAAAATAAGGAGCCAGTAATACAAAAATCAGTATTTCCTAGTTTTTATATAAAGAAAAACTACATATTTTCCTGTCTATTTCATTTAGTTGACAAATTATTTTGATACCAGATGAAAATTTAAAGGCCTTTTATATTTTTGAAACAATTCCCATATTCAAAAAGTATGTATAATGCACTTAAGTAAGATGATCTATACATAAGAAATAGGTTTTGACTTTTAAAAATATTTCATAATAAAGTTTATTTCTTTAGTATTTTTTAAAGAATATTTTTACGTTTTAATTTATTAAAATTTCTAAATAATTTTATTTTAATATAATAATAAACAGTATAAGCAAACTTAAAAATGTGAATATATATTCGTATTTATATTTTAATAGATACGTTAGTTTTATTCGTAAGTAAAACCTATTAAGTAATATGAAAAATATCACTAATTGTTAGATAATTTGTATTAAATATGACACTTAACATTAATTGTAATACACAGAAATAAAACAATTGTAGTTAATGAAGTTGAAACAAAAATTATTTCGACTGTGGATGCTACTGCATATTATTTAAATTAAATAATATATTAATAATTGATATTTGCCAATATTTTTATAGGCTATACCGAAAAGGATGTGTGGCTGTATAGATATCTATTTATTACATAAAACTAAAATAATTTAATAATTTAATTATAATTTAAATAATATAAAACTAAACATATTAAACATTATTAAAAAACATAGAATAGCGTTTTTCCTTACCCTACCGTAGAACACAGATGATTTTATTTGTATTGATTAATTTTTTTAAACAACATTGAACAAAGACATGTGGTTATACGGCCGCGCATCCTTTTCGGTATAGCCTATATATATATATAACACTAGTATGCTTTAATTATTTCATACATAAGTGAGCCATAAATTACACTTAATAAATATAATAGAAAAAAGTCGATATGAGTTCGCAAAATATTGCGTACACTTTCTGAATGAAGAATTTATCGCGATGTAACTTTTCGCCTCAGTTTTACTTGTAATAATAAAAAGAGTCACGCAACAATATGTACAATTTAATTATTTAAAATATATAGCTACTATGAAATAAGAACTAAAATAAAAACTCAGTAAATAATTTAAAAAAAACATGTATTGTAAAGTAATATACATATAAATGAGTGAAAATGACAATTATCATGAGGTGAAATATAAGCACACTGAAAAAAACCGACTTGTTAAAGAAAGAACACCAGTAGTAAATAATAGATAATTGAACAAATTATTGCATAAAGCAGGAATAAATCTTATGAAAATGAACTACAAATAATAATACATATTATATATGAAAACATGTTTATTAGGTAAGACAAACACTTCCGCAATGAGGGATCTATAAAGAGAAAGCATAAATGTTAAACGCGCATTATGCAATCGCAAATGACAAATAAATATAATAGAGTGAAAGAACCAGCGGTAAAATATCAAAAGTATGACAGAGTGAGTTATAATTTCAACAAGTCAATTAGAATTAGAATTAAAATTTTAAATAGATTTTTGGTCAGTTTTAACTCTCTTCTGGAATGTTTGCAAGTCTAGTTACGTTATGTTTTACGTCAAATTCAATTAAAATTATTAATAGGCAAGATCATGTGAATATTGATAACTATCTTCATGTCATAGATCTCTATAAACTGTTGAGCTGATATCTTAATTATTTACAAGTGTTAAACAGCTTGTAAATTTTCAAAAATTATCACTGCTTCAGAAGGAAATTTCGAAGTTTTATTGTTTTCTACATAAGAAAATGTCTATCATTTGAAAGACAAATTATTTACAAAATACAACAGATTTATTCATCCTACATTGTTAATATATGCAACATAATTAATAAATGTATAAATTTTTAAAATCTAATCAACAAGTTTATTGACCTACTCAATTACTGAAAACCTGATCTTACTCTTATCCTAATATGGTTGGAAAGTGTATGTATGTATATATGAACTCCAAAAGCACATGCATTATTACATTATATGAAAGTCATTCTTGCGTAGATATGTTAACTATGTGAACTACTACTATGTATGCCATGTCATGTAGGTGCTATGTGATGGATAGGAATAAAGTTAGATGGTTCTGTCATGTCCACTGTACATGTATAGATCACACACTGAGGACTCACCACTGTTGGATATACTGCGTGGACTAAAAGATCAAAATGCACAGTTAGGAGGAAATTGTTAAATGATCTCAACCGGAACATAGATTAACATATATGCGGTGATTGTAATTAGCATTTGTAAATATATAGTAATTAAATAAATAAATTGAAATATTTTACACAAAAAATGAAAATTAAACCCAATTACATATCAGTCAACTATGGCAGTCACAACATAGTATATAATAAATTTGTAATATAGATTAATAATATTAAATAAATATAACATTTTGAAAATAATATAACGTAATATTGTCAAAAATAATTATTTTATCTTATGTTAACTTGTTACACAAAAAATATTTAATTATTATCATTATATATATTAATGATTGTTTTATAATGTTGTTCAATAATTAGCAAAATCTTATAAATATAGCATACATACTTATTTATAAGCGCTTATCTAAATTTTGTACGAGTACATACATATTATATGTATATCTATTTTATAAATATGTTATAAGTATTTATCAGTACTACTTATATTGTGATACCAAATTGTGGTTATGTATTAATATCACAAATGAACTGTTCAAGTATAATGCTGAACGTAAAATTAGTTTTATTTCTATACATATAGTTATGCATATACTTGCTAGAATGATGGGACAAATACGCACATTAAAACGGTTTGGTAGTTTACCACTCCAACATTGGGTTCGTCGCTTGTAGTGTTGTAGTTGCTCGATTCTGAAATGAATTCCACAGTATCGATGATTAACTATTTTTCATATATATATTAGCAAAATAATGGGATAACGAAGGATAAACTATCAAAATATTATAATATACTATCAATCTACCACCAAATAATACCTACACATACAATATCAGTTTTCATATTTCATTCAAATATTCAATATATAAAGAAGTATATAAAATATAATGACTAACGTCCTGAATTGTAAATTTTAAACAAAATTTAACAGTAATGCAAAATGCAAAAAATTCAACTAAAAATTCAAAGAGAATAAACTGAGAAATCCATTAATTTGACATTTTAATCGTTATAACAAAATAATAGATGATGATATTGTTTTGTTTTGTTATTTACTATTAAAAATATTTATAAAATGTATAAAAATAACACTGTTTAGAGTTTGATTTTATACTGTCTCTGATCCAAAATAAATAAATACAGAATCAAAACGCTCCTCAATTATTGAAGCAAAATATACAGACTACTATCGGAACAATTAGAAGACCACGAAAAGGGGTGCAAAACGAAGTGAAATAACAATAAAAGAATTTCAAATTGATCGAAATTTAAATAGTTTGGATATGAAAATGTAATAAATGAAATGTAAATTGTACGTCAATTCTATCTGAGCTCTGATTGTTTGTCAGCTGGTAGTGAAATTAGTTAGTATTCATTTTTCTAAAATGCAAGAAAATGCTACTGGTTATCAAAGGGATCAAAATCCCAATATCATTGAAGCTAAAATTTTAGCTGCTACATGGTGGAATGAAAATAACAAAGGGAAATATGACATGCAAATATTGATTTGTGCTAAGTTTTTAGAAAGATTTGATGGTGATCCCCCTCGGGAAGATTGAATAAAAAACAGAATGAAAAGCATTTTAGAACCGGTTCAATTACTGATAAAACAATCCATGGTCGTCCAAAGGAGAGAGTGTTGTTAGAAGTGATACAATCTGTTGAACGATCACTCTCAAAAATTAAAAATTGTTCGCAGCCAAACGCTATTGAACTTAATATGACTAAGTCAACCTGCATAATATTTTAAAGAAGAACCTTTCATTACAAACCATTTCACCCAATTACTGTTCAGTATTTGCCCTCCGGAAGATAAGCAAAAGAGAGTAAAAAATCATAATTTTCCAAACAGGTGGATTGGGAAGCATGGATCTGTGCCATGGCTACCACATAGTCCTGATTTACAACCAGAAAAAATATTGTATATGGGGCATTCTAAAGAAGCGAGTTATTCATCACCAACCACAAAATCAAGCAGTACTCATTGCTGTGATTGAAGCCCTCTTAAATGAAATCGTTGAAGACATAGATTGTTACATAGGATGTCAAGCCCCGCATGGCAACGAATTGCATTAACAGTGGAAGTTGCTGGTAAATAAGTGGACCCTCACGATATTTAAGGTTACATATTTGATATTTTCATTGTACCTCTGTTACATGTAAATTTCCTTTGTTTTAAAAGTATGACCAGTTTTATATTTTATGTTATTTCACTATTGTGGACATATTGTATATACTTTAACTCCTCAACCATCAAAATGTAGTCAATGATCCAAATAATCACAAAAATATAACCACTGCATTTGTTTGATTGCTGAGTTAACTAAAGTATAAGGAGGCTTTTTTTCTTTGGTAGAATGTCATCAATAAAATAAATGATGCAATATAAGCACTGAACCGAATTATTGAAATACACAATTCACACAATGGATCGATTGATAAAAGTTTTTACCTTAAGTGCAGCAATAGTACCTACATATTATATTACATATATAAGGAATAATTAATATTTCATATAGTATTCATCCATAATAAGTATTGTACGCTGATATTGATGATTTCCTATCTAAACTCATTATATACAAATCTAATGTAAAACGGATGAAAAGATCA
>JAYRBW010007920.1:0-13518 GCA_036023295.1 Invenusta paracnida
AAACATATTAAGTTACCGTTTTTATGAATGGTTGAAGTTATGTTCCATAAGTGGAACGTTGGTGTGTAAAAGGTTAATAAATTTTTTGATGAAAATACAGCAAAATTAGGGTGTTAATTTAGTGAAAATACCGTCTTGTCCTGTATATTGATAAATTGATATATTTTAATACGTATTTTATAGTATACTACATAAAATTTTTATAGTAGTATCAAAATATTTATGAATTTTTAGTAGATTACAGAAATTTATATAAAAAGGTGTACTTGAATATCGATGTAGTTAAAGTAGTCTTGTCTATACATGTATTTTAAATGATAATTACGTAATGAGAGCATATTATAGCAATAAAAAACGCTTATTTGAACAGTTAAAATATATTTTTATGAAGCTAATTTATAATCAATATTATTTCCAAAATTTTAAGCATACAATATACACATACACATATGTACATACCTACAATGTAGGCCACTTCTTCAAATTTGACATAAACTTTTATTTTAAGTGTTGCCATAAAATTTTATTGACATACAACTTAGATATGTGCTCAGAAATTGTATATTTGGGTTATATGTTGAGGCATGAAGTTTGTCCGTAAATTTCAAGTGTTTATCTCTAATATTGAACTTTTAGTACCTAACATAATTTGTATCTCATAATAGCCACTATTTTAGTGTTGCGTGTTGCCATTGACATAATAAAAATCATTTATTTCTAAACTATTTAATTTATTACTTATTTTAACATTTTTCAAATAATTCTTGCCTAATTATAATAAATGGAATCGATATCTGTTTGGAAATGTAAATCTATGCGGTGGTTTTATTTAGCATTATGGAATTAAACTGGACCGATTATAGTTAAGTGTTGTCATTTTCTGTATATAAAAGCCAGAATGCATTTGATTAGCTGTCAGAGAAGAACCAATATCTAATTGATTCTTTTTTGCGTTTAAAATCACGCTTTTGGTTGTTTTAATACTATATTTTTGGTATTTTTAATATCCGTGTCAATTTAATTGTGCTTGAATTCTATTTTTGGTAAGTCTAATTTGTTGTTCCGATTAAAAATGTAGTATGTGACAAGTGATTATAATGTGTT
Organism: Invenusta paracnida; assembly: GCA_036023295.1. NCBI lineage: Eukaryota > Metazoa > Platyhelminthes > Proseriata > Coelogynoporidae > Invenusta > Invenusta paracnida. The sequence continues at coordinate 1,105 of JAYRBW010007920.1, forward strand.
TTATAGAAAAAAGTTAGCTAATAATATGTTAAATGTATTGCCACATATCTCAATACGTATGTGGAGATACACATTTATGGATTCGAATAAAATCTATTTCACAGAGTTAAAATTTAATTTATACACATTAAAATCTGTCGTTTTGACAAAGCTATAAGTTTGGCGTATGTGACGCTTTTTTAGTGGCCTTGTAAGATAATGGTTTTGCATTAATATATTGTTTTCATCATTTATCTTATCAGTTTCTAAAAAAATGTATTATTCGAATAGATATATTATTTTTATTAAAATTACATACATTTGCCCCCTTTTTTTATATTATTTCATATCAATCTTGTATGAAAAATTGTTTTACATTCTAAAAATTATACATAAGAAAGTATATAGTGTTATCTAATAATTATTTTTGTTCGTCATACTTGTTGGTACTTCGAAGATTGTATATTTTGATGTTGTTTGATAATGTATGGAGACATGAATTGCCTATTTTTGAAATAAGAGAAAAACGTCTAGTATGTGACGCTCCTATTCTCATCCAATTAACATCGTTTTAACAGTTAATATTGAGTATTTTGTCGTCATAAACTATTTTTGTATTGTATAATTGATTCACTGCACCTATAAAAAGTAAAAATTGTGACAAAATAATTGTAAATTGAGTCTAGATTTTGTCTATGTACCATGGGATTTATTGTAATTTTCATTTTTCGTAAATATTCACATTTAAGTTCAAAAAAGGTTAAATAATATATAATACTATACGATTAATAAGAGCAGGTGCTATGATATAATATAAACATAACTTTAATTAAAAATGTAATTATTGCCATTCATTGCCATATTATTGTTTGTCTAGTATGTGACGCTATTACTATATATTTTATTTCAGACTATTTAAATGAATATGCCGAGTAAAAAAAGCAATTTGTCACTGGGTAAAGATGCGGAAGATCTTCTGAGGCCACTGTTAAAAAAAGAGAGAAAACACGTTAAAGAAGAATTAAATACAGAGAAAAATTAAAGCAAAATAAAGATAAGCTTGAACTTGCCCAAGAAAATAATCGTAAAAGAATGAGAGAATGGTGGAAAAATGAAAAGCATAAGCGAGATAGGGACTCAGGTAATGAAAAGTTGTCTCAAGCAGTTTTCCGCTTAGAAAAGGAAAATGAAAGAAATAAACAAAACATTGAAACTTTAACGTGAGATGACTTTGTCCAAAATCTGGAAAAGGCTCTCGAGGGCCCTACCACATCTAGTGAACGACGCAAAACTTCGTAGAAATCAAGGAGAAAGAAAGAGAGAACAGATTTGATGTTGCATTATCGTCATGAAAAAAAAGTATCTTAAAAAGGTGAAATATCTGAGAATACTACTATTATCGACAAGCGCTTCAAAAATGTCTTGAGACAAAAAAACAGCGACACGGACTTCCGGTCACTAAACGAGTATTACGAAATGATATGACCCCTCTTTACTATGAATTCAAGAAGGAATACCCACTGAAGAAGTGGCCTGTATATATGTAGATACATAATTTAAAACAATTCTTTTTATAATTCAAAGATCAGAATAATTCGTGTATGGTGATAAATCAAGCAATACATTTAATACTGTTTACATTGTATACTAAATATATAATACGTTCTAATATATATACGAATTATTCTGATCATTGAATTATAAAAAGAAATTTATTAAATTATATATCTATGTATATATATATTGATTGCTTTATACTTTATATATAAAGTACAATAAAAATACAAATGAAAATTGCCATATTCAATTTTAAAGTGGAAAAACATCTCTTGTATATAGAAATAAAAAATAATCACTTTATAAAAATATTCAATTTAATATTATAAAATTATAATATATATATTTATAAAAAGTAACCATCTGGTATCAAATTTTAGAATTAATCACAAGATTTTACAAAATTATTACGTCAATGTACTAAAAGTTAGGAGTTCTTTACCATATTTTGTCAGATTTAATTCCTTTCTATTAAGTAGTTTATTAAACATAAAACTGACATATAAGTAATATTGTACGGCTAAATACGCAATTTACATAATTAAATAAAATATTTAACTTTTACAACAATATATATGATAGAAGTGTTTATTCTATTTCGCACATAATATGTATGATATAGCCGAGTGTATATTTTACATAAAATATTTCAAAACATGATTCCAACAAAATAGTCGTTTTCTTACTAAAAAATCGTACACAAATTACTACCTTTTACCTCTTGAATTCAACTACTGGCACGATCATGGAACCAGGATTTCCTGATGATGAATACATTATCTCTTATAGAAGAATATAATATTGAGACGACGCAGTATTAAAATCAACTTTGAGTAAACGATATATGAATATATAGAATCCTATAGAATCCTAATGCATACAATTTGGTCTAATACTTACACAAGAAGTTTTCCGGAACTTTTGAATTTCAATGCGCAGAGCAAATAAACATTTAATCGCAAAGAATAAATCCAATGATCCGATGTTCTGAAATTGTGTGCATACACGTTTAATGTTTACAGTTTGGACTCCGCACCTATATGTTCAAAAATAGTTATACTATTTAAACAATAATTCGTCTAAAGGGTATTAATTAGCATGTATTAGGTTACAGAAACTACTCAAATTATTGCAATGGGTTCCGGGGACTGCAATGAGCGTTGTCCGATAGTTATTTATTTATTTCCCAACCGGCAATATATATATATACGGAAAAAATACAGTATATATTACAGTATATTAATATAATATATCACTATTTCAAAAACTAATAACAATTGTAACAGAATTTAGACATTTTGGAAAATGAAGTCCTGCTTGATTCCATTAAAAAAATAAAATAAAAAATCTTTTTAAAAGAACTATGTAGGTGTTTATTACAAATGACTCTACATACATATATATGCTTTGTTTGAATTTTATATGATGGTACACTACGTATCTGCTTCTTAATCGCTTATTATCATTTTAATAGATAAACAAAACAATTTCATTAGTATAATAGCTTTTACTAAAAACGGTCAAAGTGTACATATGTTAATGTTATCAATTTTGAAATTTGTTATTTATTTGTTAATCCCAATTTTTTAATTATTTCTTTTCTATTTACTATTTATAATATTTTAAAAGAAAATGTAAAAATATTTCAGCCTTACAGATAACTTCTGTCCTAGAGAAAATTTTGTAAAACGTTAAAACTATATAGTATAAAAGAAAGAGAAGCATATAATATGTATAATAATATACTTATAACACTTTTTAATTGCTGCCTATAAAATTAAGAACTATCCAATTTTATATGAATTCTAATATTTCTTTCTTGAAATACAGAATTTTACGAAAATATTGCACATAGCATAAATAGAAAATGCTCTCTATGTCCCATTAGTTTCCACGCACGACATAGAAATTAAGAATAAAGATTTACATGGAACAGGAAGTATATATGTACAAGATGTTTCTTAAGTTCATAGTTGTTCGTGAAATGAATAAAAACACAAATAGTAGTATTTCAAATGGCTATATTCTGGTAAAATTAAGTAAACCGATGATTTTGGAAGTTTGGCATCGTCTATAGAGGCCACCACACGGGCTGTTTCGGACTGTTATGAATATCTTGTCATATATCTCCAAATCAACGAGGTCATTTAAAGTTAAATAATGGCAATTTGTATATATATATGTTTAGCCGATATTTGACCTCGTTGCTAAAGACATGGCATTCAGCCACAATTACTCGCGATGGTCCAGTTTGACCTTAAGGCTATTCCAAAGTTTCAAAGTCATGTTGCTTAGTTACCATGATATAGTCGCTTAAAAAAATATATACTTTCTCTTCTATGTAAAGCTATCGTTCATTTTAATGTAGTTGGACATTGCGAGACATACATTCAAAGTAAACGCTTAGCATGGAAGGATTTCTTAATATATTTTGTTTATAATCAGAGATATAAGGGCGTTTATGTTGTAACTATGTTTATATGTGACTTTTGGGTGTACTTATACATTTTGTTTACGTTAAAGTTGATTAACACAATGGTAAACCTTTTTTATTGCTATTTAAAAAAGAATGTTTGGGCGAAAACTATTCCAATATGAACTTTAATATATAAAATGAAAAAAGACAAAAGATTTTACAATTTTATTTATCTCAGCGTATCCCCCTCCACCTTATGTCATCTTTTTGCATCTAATTCCCACCCCCCTTTCCCACCCCCAACACCCTACCGTCTTTATCCAGTCTATAAAATAGCCAAGTTCACTGGTCACAAAATAGTTTACCCAAAAGTCAAGTTTACCCGCTCATATCCATAATAAATTATAGCCCAAATCATCCACTTTCCCTATCTTCTTTATAGTTGGGGACGCTGGTGCCATCCTCCTCTTCAAGTTGGGCGCTGGTCAAAGATCCTCAACCCCTCGTCACAATCCAACTAATCTTGTTACCCATCCTACAAGTATGCTAATCTATTCCACATACAATATATATACTGGATTCGGGGATAGGATAGGAGAGGAGAGGAGAGGCTGCACGGTGTAACGCTGTTTTTCTGCTATACCAGATTATCTTTAGCTCGTTGCGATTTGAATAATAAAATACTCAACCGCCGCATCAGCACTAAACGGTCAGATTATTATGTACATTGAGAGGGGAAGAAAGAGACCAATTGTTTCCAATGTATGCAAATGTAATTTGGTCCAAGTTTTCTCAAATTTAAGGAAGGATTCTTGGACCCCGTCGCCTTACTCTACGATGCGCATATTTGTAGACGATTTGAGATTGACGCACGCACAACGCTCCTCAAAGCATACAAATTGTGCGCTGCCACGTTAATACAATCACAAGAAAGTGAATTGATCATCCCCCAAGCAGCAGCTAGAGATATTTGGCCCCTTTAACGCAGTTTCTTCCTCATTTACTCTGCAGCACACCGAGTTGGGAAATTTTCTTTAGGCGAACTAATTTGACAATCTGCGCGCTTGTGCGTGGACAGTTCTATGTAACTTGGTGTCTGTGGACAGTTGAAGAAGTCAACTCCTTCACAATGGGAGTTAAGTGTCCTCCATTACTGACGGAGTTTTTCTTCGCTTTTATTGTAGAAACGTATATATTATATGTAGTATATTTCTATAACGCAACGCAACACAACACTGAGGAGATGATGAGGCGATGGAGAAATCTTGAAATGGAATAATGTGGAAAGGATAACTTGTTTTTGTGTTTATATTTGTGTAAAGTATGTATATATAGATATTATGTAAGTTAATATAACAGGGGAATATATAATATTATTCTGAATTTATTAATTCAAATTATAGTTAATTATGTAAGTATAACAACGGTTATACAATTATATTTAAATATATAAAAAAAATGATTTATTTTTTTACAGATACATAAAATAGATTTTATATTTAAACGCGTAGTAGGTATATTATTGTGAATTTTAAATTTATTGTTATAATAATCATATCATTTGATTCATGGAGTTTAAATACACATCGAGCTTAGACACAGAATACACCGCGATTTTCAAAGTAATTTTGGGTTTGGTAAAGAAACGCTCTAGAAGGGAGGTTTAGGCATTATCTACATTTTGAATTTTTATATCTCGGAACTATATAAACATAAAATTCATCTCAATTTTTCAATAATGTAAATTAAAAATGAATTAAAGTAAATTAAAAATGATCAATAATTCTCAATAGTTTATAAGCCTGATGACTAAGAAAATCTTTTTGTTTCAACTATGTGAAATGGTAGATATAAATAATTTGTAAGAATATTTTTCTAATACTGTGAGAGTATATTTAAAAAATCTCTAACCAATAAAAATATATTTTTATTATCATTTGATTTTTTAAAAGATGTTATTCGATATTTCAATTGTTTTAAGTACAAAATAACTATATATTCACTAATGTTTTTAATGGAAAATGTCTCAATTAATAATTGAGACATTTTCCAAGCCTTCTAGTATCCTATTAGTTAGCTTACTGCATTCTGATTGGTTGGTAGCTAGATTATGTGATGACTGTTTACTAATGTCTTTGATTTAATTACACAGAAAAAATAGATATTAAAATGCAGACCCTGATTCAATATCATAAAAAGTATTGTATATTTTTTAAATTAAGACCTGTCATTTTTATTTATAAGATTAAAGAAAGATATATATATAAATTATATATAAATATAGGCCATGTAACGTAACTTTTGTTGAATGTATATCTGAACTCTAGGTTAAGAATGTGTACTTTAATTGTTATGAAACAAGCACAGTTTTGTAGAATTTGACGAAATAAGAAATTGAGTAACACTTTATTTTTCAATTAAAAACGCGATTTTACAAAAATTGTAGTACAAAATACTTTAAATCAATGTATAGAATATTTTCTGCCAACACGAATCGTATTACCTAAAATTATGTGAAATTTTTTGCGGTGGGTTAGGGTTAGGGTTAGGATATTATACATTTTATATTTCGGATATTTAATAAACATCCGAAATTATCCGAAAATTACATAAAACAAAAACTAAATCCTGTTTCTACATTTCAATATCAGCAATACCCGGTTATAAACTTGTAGAAATTCATGCAAACTTAACAGTTAGTTGTCTATTAAATCTCCCATTTTAATGTGTCTTATTTGATACATGTCACATTCTTAATGGAGTGGCTTTATTATCGCAGAATATTTCGTAAATAACCAATGTATCGTATTTTATACAATCCAAACATATATAATGCCCCTTAAGAGTAGAAGTTACATTATAAATTATAACATTTAAAAAGTATGCAGCTTAACTCCAAAATATTTCAAGTGAAAATTGTATAAAATACTTATAGGAAAGTGCCAGATCTATCAAGCAACATAATATAACTTATTATGGGCTTATGTAGGTGTAAAAATGTGAGCAAATGTAACATTTTGTTCGAAATTGTGAAAGTGTTTCAAGATGTTTATTCGTTTCAAGATGGCATAAAAGGTTTGGGAGAACTGGGCTATAGCATAGAACTTGCGATCAAAATTGGTTTGGAACGTAACATACAATATACATACGCACAAGAGAAATTGATACTGGTGTAGCATGATAATAATGTGTATGTAATCGTTCCAATTGTTGGATACATTCAGAGAAACTCTGCGTCAATATTTCAAGCGACAAAATGTTTATTTTGTCAAATAATTTGCGAACATTTTAAATGCTGAAGTGAGGAACTGAAAGGAAGTGGTCTGAAGTTGTTACGAAATAGAGAATTTAAATTCTCCCCTCTTTATTAGTGCAAAACGGCGAAGTGGTGCATTTTAATATGCGTAAGCTCTATATAGTCGCCCATCGCGAATACTATATTTCGATTCCACAAGGATGAACCCAAGCGACTGGAGGAGGAGCTTTCGTGACTTGGAATATGTTCCCAGGGGTTTGGTTGGTACCTGTGGATTGCGTGCTGAAACACCAATCTTGCTGCCTCCATGTTAAATTGATGTGGACTTGATGGTGGCAAGAGAAGAGCATGGAACTTCATGCGTGTATATCCAAATTGGTCTTAATTAGACCACCCGAAGCTTATCATGTGTACCTATATGTACATAAACAGGTACATAGTTATTTAATTACTGATACACCTGTGGAGTGAATGGACGGAGTGAAGGTTTTGATTTATAGAACTGATCGCGAGAGAAGTGGCTTTTTAAGCGCAAATTAGAATCTCTCTACATATATATATTGGAGGAAAATGAAAAAGATGGTTGTTTTGCTCGCTTAGTTTTGTTTGGAAATTTATTGTAAAAACAAACCTGCGTACGGTATACTTAACTCTGGCTTACATTTATTTATATACATAAATGTATATACAAATGAAAGGCAAAAATGTATATGAGATGGGTTGGGAGTACTTTAGACACACATTTAGACTATTTAGTTTGTTTTGGTTGTTGTAGTGCTTGTCAGATAAATATGTAAGTCGAGAGCTCCCTGCGACATTCATTTAACAGGACCGTAGACTCTATTTATCAATAATACATCTTTGTTTTTATTGTGAAATCAGTTACGTTTTATGGAATGATACAGAATTTAAAGCATTTTTTACTGAGACCTCTGTTGCTCTAGAATAAGACAGTTTACACATTTATGTCTGAGACTTTATCATGACATGTTAACCGAACAACGAACAAATCCAATTTATGTTGTAGTGTGAATAGCATTGACGCAACGGTATTAAACGTACAAATATATAATTATGGATTATTAGAGAAATGCAAGAAATGTTTTATTCGAATAATCTGATATAGTGCGACTTAAAACACGAGGCGATATAATAAATAGGATTAAAAACTAAGAGAAGACGCTTCCCATTTATATAAATGACAATCATTTTTAAGTAGCATATCGTGTGAAGATAGTTTTTATAAATACCTTTATATGTCCAATTCTTTTTCTTATATTATTAAATGCTGATTTATACGTACATATTTAGCTTATGTGTATAATGCAGCAATGTTTTGCATATATCCATAATAATTTATCACTGCAGAATATATATCCAAGGGTGCATATAAGCTAATTTATAACTTAGATAAATTTCAAACTGCGCGTATGTCAAGACCGGAAATTTAAATGTAAGCTTAAATAACTTAAATTAATCTCCGGTATATAATATATCCAGGTTGTCACTCCGGATTTTCGTCTCTTAAAAAAAGAGTATTAGTACCTTGTAAAGAAAATTAGCTTCTTTTTAATCACAAATATCCGTTCAGCAAGTGATGAGTATACTCAAATGGATAAAGAAGATTTCACAGATGTTTAAAAGATAAAAAATTTAATTATAAATATATAATTCTATACAGTATATATACAGACACAAACTTTGCCATATACGGTAATTTAAAAAAAGTTATACCTATCAACTTTTTAAGAATGTACATATATGTACATACATATAATTATATGCATGGATGTTTATAATAGGTTCAAATATAAATGGTGAATATTTGCGAATATAATTTGTTTTAAGACAATGTTTCTTTTAATTTAAATTTGAATTCATTAAATAGTTCATAATTTTGTTAATTTCACTTTAATTAAATAAAAATGAAAATAATAAGCGAAACTGAAAATTTCCTACAAAAATCGTTTGACAAGACAGTCAACTCTCAATATTTACGAGAAAATCTGTATAGGGCCAAGAAATCCATGTTAACAATATTTCCCCCCTGTTATTCAATACAATTTCAATGTCGATTTTCGTCAACAGATTTAGTAAAAAATGATAGTCACTCATCCAGTTGAAAGACTTTCACAGAGTCCTTTGGTTATAACAATTAAAAACGCTTACATTTAACAAAAGTGATGCAATACATTAACAAGTGACATTTAATGATGAATTTGCTTTGAATTTTGTTTAATAGATGCATAGCAATCCTATTCAAACAGGATAGAGTTTTGAAATATCGCGCGTAATTAAATAAAGATGTTTTGTATCATATTGGAGTCATAAAATTGTTAGTATACTTTTTAAATACAAAAAGTTTAAAATATTGCACTTTAAATATATTTTTGCAAAAAACGTAGGTAATAAACTTCATGATTGAATTCATATCAATTCAAAATTTAATGGATCTGGAAAAAATATGACTTTATATATGCCTTTATATATAATAAGTATGATTTTTTTAGTACGAAAGGGAACATTTTTAAGTGCAGTCACGTGCCCTTGACATCTATATGGGTACATATTAGTGAATAGAGCGCCAGAAGTTGTAAGACTTTTTTTTTGGGAAATGTTATGGAAGCTTATATTGCTCCAATTTTCATTTACAAATCACAGCAAAATGTGAGAGGAAGAACCCCAGTCCTTCATTGGTATGAACAGGGTTAAATAAAAACCGTCAGCATTATAGAAATGGACTCCAAGAAATGTGCTCAGATGCATTCTCCTTAATGTGGTATATATTTAATTAATCATATTAAATATTGAAATTTTTACAAAAATGCTGGTCACAAATATCAAGCTATATATATATTATACTGGTTATTTATAAATTTACTTATACACTAATATGTTTAATGTACAAGTAAGTTTAATGTTTAAGTAAGTTTAATGTATAAGTAAGATAGAAGTAAGAAAGTATTATTAAAATTTATTAAAAGTAAGCTTATGTTTAGATTTTGATTTTTTTATAAAGAATTCAATGTATATTTGAATACGTGTTAAAAGTCATCATTGACAAAATATTTCTGAAATTTTTCATTTTACATTTTTGTTAAATATGTTGGTGCATAATAACATCTCATTTCATAGTTTCTGATTATAATTTGTTTTGATTTCTAAAAATAAAGTCATCAACATTTCCGTTTATTTGTTTTCCATTTTATGGCGTTTTAGCTACCGCATCGTTTAATGACAGCTTATAGAATTATAATTTTTCACCTCAGCCGCATAATCGGTTTCATAGATTATAGATTAACTATAATAACTATAATAATAATTAATTTAAAATCTATTTATACCTTTGAATTAAATACGGTCTGTTAGTCAAATTCGTTCGTTTGTTTGTGTTTGTTTATGAAACATTCCAGTTTCGATTAGCTTTGGCTGATATTTAATTGACATAATTTGTGTTTTTACATATTAATGAAACGTCATTTGGTGATTTACCAAATATCAATGGAGAGCTATCTTTAAAGCATAACAAATTTAATAAAGTTATTTAAATAAAATTAATCGAAACTTGAATTTTTCACATTGGTAGTTTCTAAGCTGCACGCAGAAAAACAAACCAATTTAACGATCGTGGAATGTGATTATTATTGTATAATAAATATATAGGTATATTTTATATCCATTAATATGATGATTTCCATTGAATTCGAAAAAAAATTTCACGAGCGTTTAATGTATAATCCATAGATGACAAACATTTTTGAATGAAAAACCAAATTTATTTGTATCTAATAATATGTATCACTAAACAACGAATTACCAAATTAATTAATATAGAATTTGTATATAAACTCTAAAAAACACTTTTAGTTGAATGTAGGATTTGTAAAATGACAATTATTGAACACATTTTAGAAGCATGTTTGTGACTTTTTTCGAATTCGGAGAATATTTATTATCCAATAACTGGGTTATTTCTTCTTTATTAACCTTATGAAACAATCTTTTATTTGATTGCATTTTAGCGTTGAATTAAATTTTATTGAGCGTTGAATTATTTTTATAATTCAACGCTCAATTCAAATTAACTACGTTTCTATGTTTCTATGCTTCTATTGATTCAACATTCGGATTTTAATACAACGCTGAAATTAACACTATTGCATAGAATCATCTATGGATTATATATTTAAATTATATATTATATTAATAATAATTAATGTAATATAATTTTGTTTATAATTATTACTATTATTAGTTTTGTTTAGTTTTTATTTTCATAATTTTATTTGATCGAATATTTATGTATACGGAGGCCTATGCAATTATTTTAAAACAGCAATTAATAGTACTAAATGTAGAAATTATACATCAACGGTTGCATAATTAGTATTAACTGTCCTACATTTTTCGCATTTAAACGTTAGTAGTTCAGTATTTTTATTAGAAATGCGTGTATAAAGTATGTATTCATCTATGATTTACAGCAGTAGGAACTGTAGTTAAATAAATTTAAAGACCGAATAAATATAGCTAGTTTACGTAGGTACATTATTAGTAACATTACATATCATGTTTTATTAGTTGATTATAAATAACATTGCATAATATACCCTTATATAATGAAACCAACTGTTAAATGCGACATTAAACCAACTAAAATTGAGCATTTTAATGCTTAATTAAATTGCACGTATTTTCAATATCTCAGTACATGTTGTAATCTGTTGGATAGCGCAGATTTTGACGTTTTAAATAATGTATACATATAATACTTATTAAATATAAATTTGTCAGAACATAAAGAGTTTTAAAAATAAGCATTTTACATATTTTGCATTGAATTTAAGCGTAAGTTATAAATAGAGCGCAATAATTCCACTCAAACTGTAATTTCTCTCGCTCTGCACAATAAAGCGATGAGTCACTGCATGCATATGCTATGGCGGCCGAGGAGGTCCAGTATGGTTTACTTGGTAAATCTCTAAGAATTGCCACTCAAAACGAGGTATACGTGTTAAATCTCTAAGAATTGCCACTCAAAACGAGGTATACGTGGTAAAGCCGAGAGATTTACCAATTAGTGGACCTCCTTCTTCTTCTATTTCTGGACCAGGGTGAAGACCCCGGCCGTCCGCTGTCCGCTGCCGATCCTCTCGAGGAATTCGATGAATTTTGGGGGGTTGCTGAATACCCCTTTGGGGTTGGG
>JAYRBW010007931.1:0-13518 GCA_036023295.1 Invenusta paracnida
TGCCGGAGCAGGAATTGTGTCTACAAAATGCAATGCCAAAAAATGCAACTCAATATACATCGGAAGCAACATACGTGAACTGCACCACAGCCACAAAGAACATTTAATGAACCAAACAAGTTCTATATTCCGAGACTACAACACATGTGAATCATCTTTCCACACACCAATAATCGCGAGATAACGATCCCATCAAACTTAGATTCAAAAAAACCATCTTCATCGAACAACAATCTCCTTCTCTAAACAGCTGCGCTGGGATGAGATCAAATCCCTTATCTTCATATAACTCTATGTCCCCTATTCTTTTTCGTCACCTTTAGTATTCTCGTATTCTCAGTATACTTATTCTTTATATATTTATATATTCTTATATATTTTTATTCTTATATACTTATATTGATTCAGTATTTACATCAGTAAAACATTATTTATATCAGTTTCACGCATTTGGAGATTTTCTGTACGTAATATAATTAATTGTATATTACGTTCATTTATTTCTCAGCACCTGATAAAGAGAGCTTTTCCGAAAATTTAAACATAAAATACTATTTATTAAAATTTATACTGCAGCCACCGGCTTTCGTTTTCTTTCATTATGTTTTTATAATGCTGCATGGGAACTAGTTCATTTAAATCTATTATATTCAAAGAAAGCAATGGTTTAAAATTATTCGACTTACTCGGTTTAATTCATGAAACAGAAGTATTGACTCATTGTTTTGTGTATCTGAAAATAATATATCTATTGATATACATATCGAAAAACAAATTATTTAAACTTGTATACCATAAATGGATCATGGTATTATGTTTCTAAATATGTCTATACATTACATAGCATGGATTACACATAAGTGAGTAAGATATAAAAGTCCCCTTATCTATACTGCAAGTATCAATAACCTGTAAAAAAATTAGGAACAATACATTATCTTATAAAATTAAGCTATCTTCAAAATGAAAGGAAATTTAAAGCATAATTTATCAATAATATATTTTTAAAGCTTCTTTAAGAATAAATTTATTCAATAGTAAATAAGAATAGCTTTTATAAGTTACAAAACCTATAGCCATTTATGTGACAAATTCGTAGATCATATAATAAGCCACATTTTTTTATCTAAATATTCCTAAAAAACCATACAATTGTGATTTTATATCATGATTACTTTTAAATATCTGTGAATATTTTTAAATCTCATTCACTTAAAAACCACATTTTTCCTTCAGAATTCAATTAAGAATTAAGTACTATATAAATATAATATAAATAAATATAAAATAGATTAGTTTATTTCACCATTAATTAGTAGATACGAAGTCGAAAAAGTAATTAACTGACTACTTACCGCCTTCTTCACTTGAAGCATCATAGCTGAAAGATGCAAAATAAAAAAATATAATTCAGGAATTTATTACTATATTTTTAATTCAATTTAATAGGTTTTTTAATCAAGTTTGTGATTCTGACACATTAATCGTTTTCACTGTACACTCGAGCACTCAATTCTGTGTAGCTGCGTCACACTTATAATCAATTTCGTGAGCTTGCGTCATGTAATCAATGTTATGCGAGTCATTATGAATTATCAATCTAGGTAGTTCTCAATTTATTTAGGCAATGGTTTTACATTCGATTGCTTACACCTACAATGCCGTTTGCAACATTCAAAGAAAGCTTTTTAGGGTCATAAAAAATATACGCAGATAACAAAAATCTACAATTGATATATGTATAGCATTTATTTGACTTAAAAGAATCCTATTATCCTCGGTATTATTATGTGTTTTAATTTTAAAACGTTTAGATTTAAGTAGATTAAAGTAGATTTAAAATATACTAGCACGCGGAGTATTGCAAATCAAAGTTTTACATTTCTAGTTATCGAAGAACAGCTTTTGTTAACTTTCTATCGATCTCTAAAAATCGAAATGACGAGTACAATAAATAGTAGAAAAGCTCAATTAAAATGGCAAAAAAAGTATATTAAATCCTATGAAATATATTCACATAAAAAGCGATACACGCAACGCGGCTTATCAAACCAAATTACATATAAATGCTAAACATCACGCGCGATGAAAATAGATATCAGCCAATGCACACGGGGTGACTGTTCACTAAGGATAATGTTATAATATATACATGTGATAAATGCTAATAAACAATTCCGAAATTCTGTAGCAAGTTCGATCTAAATAGGCTTTTATATACGAAATCAAGAAAGGTATATTACATTCATATAGAATACTCGTAATATTATTTAGCCAATGCTAATAAGTCTCATTGTAGGCTTCACGCAGTTCGTATTATTTTGCTACAAAATAACATATAAAAAAGATATCACAATAACGTTATATTAACTTATGTCAATAAAACTAATTTGTAACATTGTCCAAAATGTTAAGTGTCCAAATCTTTCTGGAATCAAACAAATACACAAATTAGATAAAAAGTACAGTAATTGCAAAACTATACGTGTTGAAATTCAACTTGCAGGCGTTTGAAAGTGATTGCAAGAATGTGTAAACGATCAATGCTGACGGCGATCAAAACTCATTAAAACATTAAATTAAATATACATAAAAAATGTATATAACTGCACATATTCTTATTCGAATCGTACTAAACACCACCTAATAATTATAGTCTAGTCTGTAGAACTGAAGTATAGTTGTCTGAAACTACAATTGAAATAATCAGTTAAATATAATTAATGGTATGGTATATGCTGACATTCTTATATATAAATAAATAAGGGAACACTGTATATTAATCAAAATAAAATAGTGCTTGTTTGATCATTCATTTAAGTGATATGAAGAATAAACACCAAAAGTTCGACCATTTAAGTAAGACAACTAAACACACACAAACATAAAAGATCAAACATAATAAACAATGCATTTGATAACAAGCAATAATTAAGTATTGTAAAAAGTATAATAATAAATGAACAGAACATACAAATATTCATCATTTTCTGAAGGATCTTCACCACTTTTTTCGAAAACCATAGTCTGAAAGTTAAAAAAATCCTATCTATATGGTAAATGTTAGCTGCTTATATATATATAGTTAAATGTTTAACAAAATTATACATTTTTAGATGACAGGTTAAAAGTTTCATCAAATAGTTGTTTGCATAATATTTATAGAATTTGTATAATATATATATAACTATATCTATCGATTATATATGTATTTCAACTGTTATATGATATTATTTTTTATAAAACAAATATTTGTATGAGAATATATTGTACCATGGCTACCCATGTCTAAATAATTTAGAAATGCAATCATTAAAATGTAAGTATTAATTTTTCGAAATATTATAGTAAACTGAAAAGAACATAAAAACATTAGCATATATAAAGATAGAAAAATCATTCAATTTGACTCTTACAAACTTTTTATGCAGTTCTATACTAAATAAATTTAAATACCTAAGAGCGTTCGCAGTTTTTTTTTTAATAAATGAACGTAAGAGATATACAAAATTATATAAATTGGATATTATATAAAATTATATATATATATAATTGAGTTATGTAAAACATAATATTATGAATTCTATTCATCATAAAACCTAGTTACAAGTTAACTAAACTTTGCTTAGCATATCAAAACTTTAAAAATATTTAATAAAACTTCCAAAATAACTATACTAAGCATTAAATCAAAATCAAGTGTATCTTTAACCATTTTGCTATATGCCAGATTTCACTTCTGACTTTGAAATCTTGAGATTGCCTTACTTTTTGATAGAGTAACACACTGTACAGTAAAACTCTTATACATATCTTACATATAGGGTAGTTCATAATTAAATAGTAAATGGCAAAAAACTTCTGTCATTCTGTGATTTCGCGACATGAGAACTGTAAGTACAGGTTAATGGAGGCCGCTTTGAACAACTTAACTAATTATTATTGACATATTAATATTAACTGCTATGTTTTAAAGATAAATACAATAATGCTTAGAAAGCATACACTTTTACTCAAATGTACTAGGTAATTATGAACAATCCTATATAATAAATACAACACCTATAAAATTTATACTCTACCTTATAATGCAATACATTTTAAATAACAAAATATTTGTGCAGCCATATTGCTACATATTATTGCTACATATTATTGCTAAATATAAAATCTGTTGATCGTAAAAATAAATGCCGAAATAAGGCTTCATAAATATGTTATAAATTATTATATATTTTAAGTATACATAGAAATCTAAACAAATATTATAATGATATAATAATGAAAATGTATTAAAATTAGACAACTTTATCGGCATCGTGACTGACTTTTCAGATGTCCCATTTTGAAAAATGTATATTTTTTAAATTTAATGTGTTTTATGTTAGAATGAAATAATTTAAAACATAACAGTAACATGTATTACGAAATTAAAATGGAGAAGTCTAACATAGGTTAACCCGGACCAGATCGAACAATCAATTAAAATATTTAAAAAATGATTTCTTAGTAAACAATTTAATGCACCAAATCAAACGAAATTTGGCAAATATTGAGTTACTGTATGCATTGAATCTTTACAAGATATAATTATAAGTGTATTAAATTGCAAGTTAATAAGATAATGGGACGTTTGAAATCTTGGAAGGGTGGAGTTATGATCTCCCTCCCTCCCGGTAAAATATGTAAATTGGACAAAGAAAGTTTAAACTATATAAGTCACAATAACAATTTGATGATAAATATTAATAAAAATAACAGTAATATCCATTAAAGCAGTTTTCCAATTGTTGATATTTTGATAAAAACATACCCTACTCTCCACTGGACAAAAGGATGTTGAAGAAACACGTTGAGTCATGATTATTTCTGATAAAATGACAAGATTAAAATTCATGAAATATATCTTTTGAACAACCAATTTATACAAATAAAATTACTACAATCAAACAATTAATTTAACAAATACAATATTATTTATAAACATACAAGCTTTCTGTCTACCTAGACCATAAACATACGTAAACAGTGAAAAGAAATTTAAAATTACAGCATTAATTAAATTGAATAAGATTATATACAAGATACATGTACAAAGCTTATTATTAGAAGACAGAGAGATAATAGAAATTTGATTTTAAGTACAAACTAATTGTTACAAACAGATTGAAAATCGGTTAAATGTTTAGACAGCGATCAATTGTTCATAAAAATAGGATAATTGACAGAGATAAGAGTATAGGTAGTAGGTGTTTAAGTAGTAGAGAAAGGGTAAAGGTACAACAGCAAAAACTATTACGATATTGAATTAATTCAACATCTAGCGATATCAATATTAACAGAAAATAAACCAGTATCTATGTAAGTTTAAAACTTGAATGAAAACAGATTCTAAAATACTGAGAATATTGTAGTTATTACATTCAAATAAAAGATAGGCGGAACGAAAATCAATTGAATGATGAATGATAAAAACGTGTTGGAAAAATACTTGATTGTAACGATTGTTAAGGATAGATTTTTTAATACGGATATTGAGATCCCTACTAGTTTCACTGACAAAAAATGTGTTGCAGTCATTGCCGTTAATTTGATAAACATTAGAGTTACGATTAAATTTTGGAGCATTCGAAACAAGATTGGTTTTATATTATTGGGATATGCAAATGAATACTAAAATTAAAAGATTTTGCTAATTATATGTATGTTAGATTGAGTATCGAGACTAGAAACAAAGGGAATGGATGAATTATAATTATATCACAAGAAAAAGTTGTAAATAACGATTTTTTGTTCATTAAAATTGCATTCAATTTTTCGTTACTCTTTTATTAAATGTATTTATTCAATAAAAATGCTTACTTTTGCGTTCAATTTTGCATTACTTTACGATAACCCTACCCTGTAGATGATATGAAAATATTACAAAAATCAGAAACTGCTTGTAAAGAAAACAGATCACAATTATGAACATGTGGAGAAGTTAAATGGGAAAAGTTCCCTTTGTGATTGATATTTAATCAAAACATTGCAGAAAGACAGATAACAATATGACGATTAGAATGATGATAACTCCACCAGTGCGAACTGACTATGAACTAGTAAATAGTTAAGATAAAAGTGAAAGAACGAGAGACGTTAAAAAATTTAACATTTTTTTAACTAATCTTATATATCTTCTTATAATAAGAACGTTCAGTTATTTAATAACAAATTGCCATTTAATAATAAAACTATACCGAATTAAATTTAAATAGTAGGAAGGATATGAATAAAAATATTCAAAATAACTTAATAATAATGTTGCTTAGACAGAAGAAGAGTAACAATAAGAATGAACGAAATCTTGTTTTATTAATTATTTTAATTATTTATAACAAAAATTTATTTCAAATCTATTCACAAAGCTTTACACATTTGTATTTATAATTTAACTATTAATTTAGATAATATTGAACATATATTTTCAAAAACCACATTGTTGTACATAATATCCAATCAATCTATAAATATAACTTTGCAATAATAGTTGTTTAATCTTTTATCATAGTACATTATATTTCAGGTATGTTTAAAAATGAAATATTAAAATTAATGTAAGTCATATTACCATCATCAGCATTAGGATCCATATTTTCGTCCTGTTCACTGTAAATTACATTTAAATAAATGAGAAATATAAATGTAAATAACATAATAACAAAGACGACATTAGCCAATTTATCAAATAAAACATTCTTCCTGTTTAAATGAATTAATACCACGTGATACCATGGCTAAAATTCACTTGGTATTAAATTATACATAGGGACCACACTGTGATTAATTTGAAATTCAACAATTGTCAGTAGTTCAAAATTTAAAAATTCTATACCAATAAAGTGAGTTTGACACTACAATTTACATATATAATTATAGTCCGATATGATATAAACGAATATATTCATTCTAAACAATCTATTGTAAATAATTTTAATGTAATCATGTTGTACCGTAAAAGATTGGAGTTACAAAAGTTATTTAAATTAAACTTTATTATATACTATTAAGTAGTATTATTGAAGCTTGTATGTAATATTACATCAATCAGAAATGTATACGCACTAGAATTGTTGAATTCCAAATAATTATGAATTCCCAACTTATGAATACACTATTACCAAAATAAAAAATATTATAACTTCGTCTATCTAAAAAGTATAAGTAGTTAACATAATTCAATACCTTTTTAATTTTAGCCAAAAACTTAAATTAAGTAAACCTTTATTATATGTTTTTTTACTAAAACGTTACTCAACATTTCATAAAAATGTAATGAAAATCAAAAAGTGAATTAAAAAACCAATTAATTTAAAATAAAATAAATGATTATTTAATGTTGAATAAAACTAAAATGAAATTAACTATAAAAACAACAAAATATCAAAATAGAAATAGTCTCCTTTATGTATAAAGAAATAAATTTAAAAATAATATACACGAAACGATAATAAATTTAAAAAACAGATTTAATTAATAATAAACTCAATTTTTGTTTACCTTTCTAATTGTACGTCATTAATCGGATTGCAGGAATCGCTATAAAAATAAAATTACATTTAAACAGATTTAAAAACATGTATTATTACGTAATATTATAGCATTATCACTCTAAATGATACAATCATACACTTAAAAATCGGATGCCAGACTTTAGCGCTGAAAATTTGAAAATCAAGGTGAGATTATCATAGTTCAAATCGAGAAGCCTTATTGCCTTTTAAAAGTTTTAATTAATAAATTTTAATAACGCTTTTAATTAATACAATAACAAATTAAATTAAATTGAGATTATCAATGGCGAAAATGAGACTATTTCTTTTTAATTGTAGATACTAGAAATTTAAATTAAGCAATACTCGACAAAAATTTTGCAAATAAAAGAAACAATATTTCCTTCTCTACATAATTTTACATTTGATATTGCAGTATCTCAAAACTAATCAACAATAAATATACCCATAAAATAAGTTGATATATAAAAATATTTAATTATATCAAGATAGATTCTTTGGTTAAGTTCAAAATTTAAAAAACTTCAAAATTGTAATTAATAAATTACATATACATATATTTATAATGTAAATAGGTATTCATAGTAAAATACCTTATTAAAGATCATACATACATATGCACATAATTTGTCTATAGTATGATCTATAAATTCGATCACTTCAATACAAAGATTTTACACAACGGAACGTATTACATAAGAATAAATTTTTAAATGTGATACCTCGGTGAATTCATAAAATACTGTTTTGACTAAATAACCTTAGTGAACCTAATTAAATTTATTATTATTATTTCTGTAAATTTAACAACACCCTTGTTTAAACGCTTGATGTTTTAAATATAAACAATATAAACTCTATAAGCAACAAAATATTACTAACTTAACTAAAGATTCTCTTCACTAAATATGTTCTCTTTATTGTATTGAAAAATAAAGGTTTTAAAAACATTAAAATATCGTTAATTAAATTAGCGATTGGGGCATTACAAAATCAAACGTAAATCGTATAGAAAAATATACAGATATAATTTCTATATTCGTCGCATTTACTTAATCTAAATTTTAGTTAGTTACGATTAAAAAGAAACAATATCATTTTATATACTGATAATCTCACGCTATAATAATACGCTACTAAAAGCCAATAATGAAAGCTAGATAAGAGGCAGGCATCCCAATTAAACTGATATTCTTACTTTAGTTTTCGATATAGAAGCGCAAAATTCAGGTGTCCCGTTTTGAATTGTGAATGTATTATATAATCGAAGTACTATAATTCTCATTTGAAACCATAAAACTGAAAACCATAAAATAATAATATACAATCTAATACATAATTTGTCGAACATCTTCAACGATCTCTTCTAATATATCGAGACTTTTTATTTTCATTAAAGGTCCATTCTAAAAATAAATAAATATATATATATTAAAGAAAATGTTTAATAATAATCTTTTTAAATTAAATAACAAACTGTATATATGTATATTATATATATCAAAATAAACATAATATAAGTAATTTAGCAAATAACATGTTTACAGTGCTATATTAATTTATTTAAAAATGTAAGTCAGGACATACACATTTTTGACAGATTAAGTTAAAATCGTGTAAAAATACCTCATATATAGCTATAAATACCTCATTTTGTGTAACAAATTCAAAATCCAAAAGTTGTACTAAACATATTGACGGAGATTTTCTTTGATGGCCACTGGATAATAACAAAAAAAGCATTTAAAATATTTCCAAGTCGTATTATAAATATATTTTTTAATTATAATATATTCAAATATTTATAACATATCTACTAGATCTCAAGTATAATATATACAGATCTGTTAACTCAATTAAAAATGAATAGTTTAAGACAGCTTATAGTCGTAGTCTATCGTAGTCATATGGCTAAATATTTAAAAGCAAAATATGAAACTCTACAAAATAATAATAATTCTATTCAATATGTATGGTTCACATATTATATAAAAGTTTAACATTTAAAAAATAATATAGCTACCGTCCATCTTTATGCAAGTAAAGCCTAAAAATAATATTATAAATGTCTAAGTATACAATGCACAAACGAATACACAAAATATAGAGATAGGGTTAAAGAGCAATACAAAAATAAGTACAACATTTATTCGATCGTGATTTCAGAACATAAAATCGTAAAACATCGTAGTCTAGTATAAAAAATAAGACAAACTACTACCAAATCTTAGAAGTAAGCATCTCCGTATATATACCGAAAATATCAATTTTAAAAATTTGAACTTTAAAATAGTTTTATAAATATTTATTCAAATTTTTTTATTCAACTAATTACACTATCATTAAAAAAACCAAGTTATAAAGCAATCGAACTTACAAATATTCTAAAACTCGATAATCTGCACTACTTGGTCCTGCTAACTCGGCACGAACCATGTTTACAGTGTCATATACAACAGCTTGGCTAAAATCCTAAAATTTTAAAAATATCACAAAAATAATAAATTTAAGTAATTTTAAAATATCCATTTTCAACAATTACAGCATTTAAAAATAAAAAAAGAATATAACCACAACAATTTATATAAAAAACGTATATTATGTACATTAAATAAATTATTTATTTATTGAACTCTTTACTCCATAATTCTTCATTTTATTTTTATACTATTAAACACAATTTACTAAAATATAAATAACAAATATGGGAGTTCTTTTATAATGACTATTATATTATTATTTATTTCATTTATTAATTGTTGGTCTCCTTCGTTTTAGGTAAATATGGTTAAATATATTACAATTAAAAACGATATATCAATAAAAGCCCATATCAAAGTATTTACAATAACTATATAAAAATAAAATTAGCTGTGGGATTAAAATATTACTAAAAAAATAAAGAGTTGACAGTATTCTTTAAAAATTTAAAACAGGATTCACAAATTCAAAAATATTTTAACAATATATAAATGATATATACTTAATTATTAGTTGTAATTAACTATTTGTAAATGACACCACTTTATGTTTCCGAATTTATAAATTTTAAAATGTTTAGAATAAATACACACTTTAAAATAAAATTAATAAGAAAATTGTGCCATAAAAATTGTTAGCTTAATAACATCTCAAGTTTGAAATATTAATTTTTTAAACATACATATATACATACATATACAAACCTCTGAAACAATTTCTACTAAGGCTATAGGGTTTTCTGCTTCTTGAATCAAACTATCCTTTATGTTGGCCAATTTAATTGACACAAAAATGAAGGGTTTTATCTGTGATAATTTATTTGAAACAACTTTCCTTTGCCATTTGTAAGCCATAATTTTGTGTTCAAAAAATCTACAATGAAAAGAGTTCATAAGAATAACTTAGTAACAATAAATAGTAAACAATAAATGGAAGTGAAACCTATTAAACAATGAAAAATAGTTACTTTTTACAATCAGTTATTACATTGCATAGTATGTAAATATTAAATAAAATAGAATAGAATTATATTCACTTAAAATCTGTTTGTAAGCAACTATGCTAAAAATATATCACATATTTAGAAGTACAGGTTACAATCACTTGTTACAAATTAACACATTTAATTTTCTTCCATAATATCTATATCAAATTTTAATTTATACTTAAGTTGTTATTTTAAATAAGTTATTTAATTGTAATTTAAGATTCATATATAGTACAAATATAGACAACTAATGTATAGGTCATTTTGTAAAAAAAATTGTATTTACATGCATTGATAATAAAATATGAAAAAATGTGCCTAAACTTAAAATCGATTGTTATTCCTAGATTTGGATTTGGAGAATTCAATTATGTAAAAATAAATTCTATGACATGTTTAATAAAACGTCTATGGTTTTCAAAGATCTAACATTTTCATAGAATTCGAAATGTTTCTAAAACTCAATTTAGTTTGAAACTATGTACAGTATATACTCACGTATAAGTCGACGCCCCCCCCCCCTACTTTTGAGTTGTAAAATTGGAATACATTTTGTATCTTTACACTATATTTAATACTCACGAATAAATCGACCCCCCTACTTTTGAATTATAAATTTGTCCTAAATTCCTCGACTTATACGCAAGTATATACGGTATATACTAATTATGAATTTTGATAACGAAAAAATGTTTCTTATATTGAATCAAACGCAGAAATAATAATACAAACGCTACAGAGATATACTGACTTTTGTCAATGGCTTGGCCAGATGATACCCCCTCCCTTTGTCGAGTCCAACAGATATAATATTGATAGAATTATATAGCATCATCTTACAGTAAAAGAAGCAATACCAATAATGCAGTAATAATGAACAACAATGAACAAATAAAATGTCAATTGTATATGAGTAGGGTTTTAATGAAACAGAAGAGTACAGTCATATCAATCTGATGCAAAATCTGATTCTTTATATAATACTTTTAAGCAATAAAGTTGGTCATACTCAAATAAGTATATCATTTAATGAACATACAGAATTTAGAATTGTCAATTTAAAGATATAATTAATAAAAATGCTATATTACACATAATAAATCTAAAAAGTTACTATGTTCTAAGGTATCTTCAGTAACTAAGTATTAGAAATAAAATATTAATGTGCATAAAAGGTATACATCTACACTGGGTATAATACAATAATTAAATAATATACACTGGCAAAAAGTCATAATGATAATAAGATAAAAAATTCAAAAAGATGTCTAGGATAACACACCATCAATACTGTCATCATTTTTTAATATTAAAAACAAGTAGTTCACATGAAATATTTAAAGTATCTCGATTTTTTCTTTCTATTAACACTGTAAATGGGCTTTCCAGTCTAGATTTTTCTTATTATATTTTCGGACTTCTGTATTTCAATTGCTGATTTTTTTAGCTCTTAACTTCTTTCAAGAATTGCATTAGCCGTATTAAAAAAATTTAATATTGCCTCATGTTGAATAGCCATTACTTTATTTCTGAGTAAATCTGGTTTGGTTTCAAGTAAGTTCAAATTAGGATTATCAACAACAGCTGTAACTACATTCTGGTCAGCTTGAACAGTACAATTTAATCTTACGTGTTTTCTGATTTCAATTCATTTAATGTATTCAAATATAGCATTCTTCACAACTTTGAACATTGCTGGAGTGATTCACAAATAATGAAGTAGCACAATCAGGCCCGTATTTAGAGACATGCGCGCGCATGCCCCTCGGGATTTCAGTAAAAAAAATTATGTACGTATATTGATTTTTGAATTAATTTAGAGAAGGAGGATACACAACACATCTATGAATATTGTGAATATAATCGATTTAGAGAAGGAGGAGACACTGAATAGCATGGAATTATACTATAATAGTATATATGTTATGTATTATATGTGATATCAATGACTGTATTATACATACTCTAAAAGGTAGTACCTAAGTATAAGCCTGATTTGCACTTAACTTGTAATGTAAACTTGAAATGTAAACACATTAGTTGTGTATTATAATGTATAATTAAATGACTATAAATAAACCGAAAGGAAAAGAGTAAATCAATCGATTGTTTAGATAAAAATAACCAGGCTAAATATTCTGACTAGTTTTGTTAAATTCTTAACAAGGAAAACAAGAAATTACTATATATAAGTTGTGTATAGATAAATAATATGTTTATGGGAACAGTGTAATAGAAATAGAGCTGAGATAGTCGAGCTGTGTATACTAATGTGTAGGTATAATTACCTACTGGACGTGTCATACTCAAATTACTGGTATATTATATTGTGTTGAATGCATGTAAATTATGATTTATTACACAGCCAGGGAGACAGATAAATAAAATACAGGAAAAGGATCAACCCAGGCGATGGCAGTGATGTTGTTGTTGTTGTTGTTGCGGTGGGACTTGTCGGAAGGTCTACAATTTGTAGATCTCCAGTACAAGCCCAGA
>JAYRBW010007942.1:0-13517 GCA_036023295.1 Invenusta paracnida
CATTCTTGTGCTGATCGTTTATCTCGATCGATTTCCATTGAAAATGCAGAATAGACGGTATTGGACTGTTTGAATTGCGATCCTTTTCCTGCATCATTAGTCTGTCATCGCCGTAAACAGCAGGATATAAAGCGATTGTCGAGTGGCGCGTGTCTGCTTTAGAAGACCAAAGAAAATCCGTAAATTTTGAGCCGGAACTGCTTTTAAAACTAAAAACTTTTAATGTATTTACGAAAAATAAAATTATTCCGATTATTAATAACACACAAATTAGTTTTCTTAGTTTATTATTTAAAAGTCGCATTGTTTCTCACAAGAAAAATGGATAAACAGATTGAGCACTTTGTGTAATTTAATTTTATCACTGAGTTCACGAATGTATAACAACTTAATGTAACTTAGGTATTAAGTTGGTACTTAGTGTCGAAAAAAATTGGGATGCTTGGTGAATACCAGTGTAATTTACAATTCTAACTGCATTAACAGCGCAATATAATTATCTGTCTTCACGAGTTAGAGTTTAAAGAGCTTTCATGCTTTATAATATATAATCATTTCATTGGTTAAACTTGTGCTCCAATTAATAAAGCAGTGTCTCTTCAAGAAAATTATACAATCCTTAATCCAGTTTGGAAAGAGAAACACGAAATATAAAATACAAACCACAAAAGTATAATTTATGTACATACATAGTATAACATCCAAAATGTTTATGACTGTGCCTTGCTTTATGACATGTGAAAAAATGGTTTTGTTGCAGCTATTTTACTTTATTGCTTTATATCATAAAATTACTGAAATATTCATGAATTTTGACAAATAACTTGACTTTTTGAGTTTAAGTAAATATTAAAACTACTACATTTAAATATTTTATTATTAACTCAGTAAATAACTCGGTATATAAGATTATACACAAACATAAAATAATCCTAAAGTTTAAGCCGATGGCGACTAATTAATTAAGATGCATTATTATATCCCAGCAAAAGCGATTTCGCAATTCACCTTGTATTATAATTACGGGGTATGCCCCCTAAATATAATTTATAAAAATGTTATGAAGAATGTACAGTTTAAAGTAATATGAAAATAACTGATTTTTGACAAATTTTACAAAAAATGTATAAATCTAATATTAATAACACTCACAATATTTGTAGAAAATTGATCACTATTTTTCTGTCATATAGGTTATCAACAGATAACAACTTAGAAAATGATCGCGAAAATTATACGTTCTCAACCTGGAATCGAACCGAGTCTTCCACTTGCCAGGTGGCTATGCTTACCACTACATATCTTTAAATAATACAATCATTAGGCATTAATTTGTATTTATACCATATGAAAAATCGGGTGTTAATAATTCTCTGTTCGATTTGTAGAATTACATTTTCTTGTAAAATATTATGTTGCAATTGCACAGCCACAGTATTAATTAGCTTCCAATTCGCTTGAAATAAGTATGAGGCACCATTAGCTTGTCACATGTCCTCTTGTATCACCATGTGGTAGAAAAATGTAGTGTATAGTAAAGCTAAAATGACGAGAAAATGTGAATATACGAAAAATAAGAATTACGGGATTCAATATATTTGATAAAAATTTAGAAACACTATCGCACTATTAGTCGATTGACATTTTCAAAAACCACAGCAGCATCTAAGATATTCAAGTTTCATGAACAAATTTCATGGATGGCTTTAAACTTTTGAAACCTGAATGATATCAAGAAAAATGCTTTAATATTTACTCCAACAACACTAATGGTAATTAACAACGAATTAAACTAGAAATTATACTATTCAACGAGTAGCTACAAATATATCACCCTACAATCGACATTTCGGCATGTGTTCATATCATTTTTGAAAGAATATTGCTAAATATTTAATTGAAATGGTCTGAGTAACTGCCTGATAAATGCTTCAACTTCGATATTTTTTTAATTTAAATTTTGGATCAGTTTAAAAGAATTATAATAAATGTACTATGAAACTTTCATAAAATTTTGATTTTATCTGTCAGTTGTTAAACACAAAAGATGTGTACCAACGAGTAAAAAAATAAAGTTTCAAAAGCTAGATTTCAATTAATATTATATGTCTAAATATCCATTATACACAACATAATGTTGTATGCATTATCCTGTCGATATGGGTAAAAAATGTTCAATTGGTAAAAATAGTTAGGAATATGTTTTGCCTTGAAAATAGTTATTACTATCATTTGTAATGGTTTTAATTTTTATATATATATCCGGGAATGTTTTTGTTAATTAATCAATATACAAATATAGTTCTTGTACTTATACTTCCATAAAAAGTATGAGCGTTTCCAATATAAATCTGATAAAATGAAGAGATCTGTCTTTATCTTCATTGTAAGTCAATATTAATATTAGAAGATTTGTAAAAGATAAAATAATTATAAATTTGATTCCAAACTATTATTACCGGGAAAAGACATATCAATACTTAAAGAATATGAAGTTATGTTTAGATAATGTGGAAACTACACATATGGACACTATGTATATAACATTCTCTGATTTGATAGGTGTAATTTTACATCAATACAAACAATAACGTTATTACATAGAAGCAATATAACTAATAACCTGTGCGTTCTTTCCAGATAGCAAGGCATATCTAAAAACTCATAAAAAATTATTTTAATATAATATAACAAAGTAAAAACATTTCTTGTTGCTTCTTTCACTGTAAAACTACAACACTATGTACACGCATAACAGGTCAAATTGACCACTTGAAAATGTAAAAAAAGAAAAGAGAAAAAACTAAACTACACTTATGCCATATATGTACGTATATATAAGTGCCTGATTATCTTACTATATATATATATATAATACATATAAATTAGGTAATAGAAAGTAGGAACCAGCGTTTGAAATGAAACACCATACACCTATAAGCAAATATAATTTAGAATGCTATTTTATCAAAATTAGACACATACACCTGTATTATATATTATATGGTAAAGTGTGAGAATATGCATTGATATTCATAAAAGGTAGATAGATCATAGATATTCATAGCAGTAAATGGTTTTCTGCGAGTGTGCGGCCTATAAAAAAATAGAAACTTGAAGGTACCACTACCAATGTTAACATAGTACAACCAAAATTTTTGTTAATCATTCCCCAACTAAATTAGACTTACATATAATATCAAACTGTATCAGTTGCTACATACTGGCTTAACGAATAAGGAAAATTAAATTATATCATTCATATAGTAGAATACTAAAATTAAGAGGCATATCCAGCTTTTTATATCTTTATATTTGTTGTGCATATATATATATATATAGGTATGGGTGAACGCATATGTGTATTTCCTAACTTATGTAATCAAATTGCAGCACAAAAATTGAAAACTTTTAACTGAAAAAGATATTGTAAACACAAATTAATCCTATACGACACATAATTAATCCATGAATTTTGTTCAGTCACAAAATAACAGTGTTCAACTAACAATATATATGTATTTTGGTTATACAAAGAAACAATAATTTACACAGTAATTTATACGGTAGTTAATTGTCTTTCGCGAAAATGAGATATCCAAAGAATCTAAGGTAAATCAATTTATGGACAATAAATGAGCAAGTTAGGTACTCTGATAACAAAGATTTATTGGACAGAGAAATATAATTATATAATATTGTATTAGACCACGTTATTAGGCACAAGAAAGTTTATTGGGAGGAAAATGGAATGAAGAGAGCCCTCGCAGGGTATAATACCCAACTATAATGTAGTTCACTCTTTCCTCAAATCAGTCACCGTCTACATAGACTTTTACTCCTTATGAATCCTTTCATTCATTGCTGCAGTTGCTGTACAAGTTGCTGGTAATTATGTTTTTGTTCAACGCAATTTATCAGTCTGAAGAGGAAGATTATTCCTTCGTCTTTGAAGAGAACAAGAACACAAGAAAATCAGTCAGTGTGTTATGGTTGAGCAAGGTGAGGTATTACAACAGCAGTATATTACCAACCATTTTCTTCGGTATTAATAGAAAGAGAAGTTTTTGTTAAGTGTACTCTTCTTACCTATAAAATATAGACGATATATATATCGGAGGAGGTATATAATTTAATCAGAGAGAGAGTTACTACACATTAGAGAATGAAGAGTGAAAAGGAGTGTTTTTCTTGTATCAAACAAGTAGAATAGACTCAAACTTCTCCCGATGGTAATGCGTAATGATCAGGAAAAGTGAGGAAGAATTTCTCTTTATATACGCCACACCCTTCAGCAACCCTATTTCCATTCATAGTGTAAAAGGTGTATCAATATACTGAAGCGATTGAATAGCCGGGGATGTACCCCATTATAACACTTATGACACAAATTAAGTTTACATTTTTGTTAGTAGATGGTTTTAAAACGATATAATTATACCTAGTAAATATTGTTAGGATAACTTATAAATAATGCAATGCACTATTTAAAGGATTATTTAAGTATGTTTTAGATTTCTAAAGCAAGATGACAAGCGAGACATTATTTACATATTATATTTAAATGCAACTCTAGAATAAAAACCTGTTAAAAACTTGTTAATTTATGGCGTGGATAAATATTAATCAGATAAAAAATCAACGTTCACTGCCTTTTGTAAGTTTATTACTGATAAACAATCTTATCATATATATACATCTCTTTAAAATATTGTAATCCGTAAATTTATGAAAATAATAATACATTTTAATCAGGAAATTAACTATACAATTTCAATACAATGATATAATATCAAAACATATAGAGCTAAACAAGAAGTAAAAAACATAATAATTTGGAAATATGGGTATACAATACACATTATAATACAATATAGGCAACGATTAATGCCGTATACACACCAAAAAAGGAAAATAGACTATGGCATCCAAAAAGGGATCAATAATTATACTAGTTATGCTTTTCTTCTGGCTGTATTTTAGGTAAATATTGAAATTATTTGTAGAAAAAATATGTTTATAAGTTTATAGAACAGGTGACCAAATGAAGCAATACACATTCAAACAAACCAGTTATACTAATTCAGAAGAGATTGAAAACAGATCTACAGATCTCTTAATTTATGAAGTATAGTATTGCTGTTATTTCTCACTTCTGATTCATATATTTGATCTCTTATAATAATATTTTAATATCCACCCACCCAGGTTGATTACGTTATAAAAAATAATAAATAGAACTTCAGTTTCAGTGAAGTTAAGTCAGTACACTACTGCAGTCTGTCATGGAATAAAAGCAGAGAAAGAGAAAAGAGAATCGGAAAGGGTAAAAGTTTGATGGTGAGGGTGAATGAATGAATAATTATTGAAAAGTGAGCTGCTGCCAGCTAGTTGCCATCTGGGGCATGGTTTTCATCCACCCTGTGTCTAACAAACAAACGTCGATAAAGGAAGGTAGACGTTCACTTATTGATTAAGAGTTTGAGTTTAGTGAGTCACACTATTTGTCTATTATGAAGACAGTGTCCCCACCCTTCCCTCCCCCACAAAAAAATCCTACTTGAAGAGCGATTCTTGAGTCCCTCTCACTATGTTTGTTAAAAAGGTATCACTGAGACTTACTGTTCGATGAGAAAGATAAATTCACCTGTTGCCAACTTACTAAAAGGGGAAAAAAGAGGTTACAACGAAAGTTTATATTAAAGAGAATACGAAGTATACAACGCTCTTGATGCTATCGTTATGCTAAAAGCATTCCCATATAATCTGATTGTTTTACCAATATAATGATACTGATGTCTCCTCATACTGATGCTTTCTCTCATATTATGTATTACTGGGAATATTTATAAATCAACATAGGTTAATCAATATTATGTTCGAATCGATATTTGACTGCTAAGATACTTACTTAGAAAAAAACAGCCAAGTGTTTCTGATCAAGGCTAACTTTATCTTTTTCCAAGCGCGCAATGTTGCACGCATGCGAATACTGTGAAAAGAATTCATATAATTAGTAGCTATGCAGGAATTGAGATAATTTATATCCAATATACAATCAAATTGCGTGCAAGACAGATGAAAAGGATACAAGATAATTTCCCCAAAAGCGAAGTAATTTTGATAAAAGATTTTTAAAGTTATCGACAAAAAGATTCACCATGGAATTTTCAAAAAGCTTATAGAACAAAACGTGGAAATATTCTTGAGGTTGATCAAGAAGCAAGACTGTAACAATATATATTTTGATAAAAAAACTATTAGGTAATTTATCAGTACGACAAACATAAGAATTTAATTCATTGAAAATTAGTTCACATAACATAAAAGCAGAAATTTACTCTGACAACTATGTCGTGGAGATAAGGTTAATATCTTACTGTTATAGTAACAACATAAAAACTATACCTACCACACATTTTTTAAGAGCAAATACGCAGACATTTATAATGTGGCGAGATCTATGCATGCTAATAATGTTTATTTAAATATCTTTAGTTTTTTTTGCCAATTTCTGACTGAAAAATAAATCGTACAAAATATCTATTAGTAACGTTTAAGAAAATGTTAAGCACCAACAAATATGTTGTAAGTAGACAATCCAAAACTACTGATAATTAAGTAACATAATATGTATTAGATATTATCAATAATATTTTTCAATACAAGTCTAGACGTTATATTATTTATTATAAAGCTATTTTTGATTGATAAGGTCACATATTTTAATATAATATAATACTTATTCATAGTACGACAATATTACAATTAATTCTATATTATTAAAAACAAATGAAATAGGTTATAAAGAACTTATCTTCTCACTTAGTACAGTAGAACTATATTTGTAAGTACTATAATAGCATATAAACAAACCATTTATGTATCACATCAACATAGTTTGAAATAAAAAAAAAATAAACTTAATAATAAAAGCATATATAGTTCAACTTATTTTCTACAGCAACATGCATAATATTAAGGGATCGGTATTTGAGATATAATAGATCAATTATAATTATACTCGTACATAAAAATATATAATAGTATAATAACATATTCAATTATAAATCTATGACTGAGAACGTCATATGTTCCAATTAAACAAACTGATTTAAAGAAAATCACTAATATAAAAAAAACTACAATAAATACATCCCTAAGCAATAGAAATAAATGAAAACTCTGTTTTTGGTAATATAAAATTATATAGCAGACAGTTTATTATCTTTAGAAAGTAATATAATAAAAAACTAAATATAGAAATAAATGTGGTATTTAGAAAGTTAATAACGATGTAATAAGATAATAATCATTGTCAATAAGTTACACTAACCCAAGTTAGAAAATAATGAAAATCTATATTAACTAAACGAAATCTGAGTACATTATCGTTGCCCACTTAGTTGCCCATTTAATTGTTTAATTTTAATATAAATAATTAAAATTAATCGATTAAATATGACAGTATATATTTTAAAATTATTAAAATAATAGTATATGCGATGTGTTAAATATGAATGAAATGTTTGAACACATGGATAAAAATATTTATCAATTATATATACGGGTACATAACGATGTTATGATCTCAAGTGTAACGATAGCATTGTTCAATTCCTCGAGGAAGGAAGTAGCCTTATAGAAAATTCCATTACAGATGTTCTTATCAAATAAAAGGTCAGGTAGCAGTATAAAAAATTAACAACGATAAAAAGGATCTTCATGATTGCTCTGTGGAATTGCTGTCATAATTAAGTATATCAGAATATCAGAAAACAGTAATATCAAACCCAGTAATATTCATTATTATATTAATTTTGTAGCCTCGTATTTAAAATTTATACGTATTTAATCCATGTCATAAACAGGAGGTAGCTTTGTCATAATTTAGTTACAGTTTCTTTTATAGGGAATTATTTTTTGTATAGTGCTTTAAAATTATCTTATTGTTACAACTTATATAATATATAATATATATTATATATACAGTAATTCCTGTCGAAAATATATGCTCAAGATCTATGTTGGTAGCTTACTTGATTGGGTGGAAGGAGTGAGTTAAGCTCGATGAGACACATCTTATAGATTTGGGTGATCTGCTGGTGGATTGAAGCGAACCATGCTGCAGCCCGCTCTCTGTCGGCACAACGCAGGATGCAGCAGCGCCGCGCGTCAGGCGAGTGGATCTCGAAGGAGGTTTCTGAGGGGTCGGGCAGACTTAGTTGGCGGCAGAGGTAGGATAGACGCAAGGGCACCACGCCGGGTTCACCACCCCAACCTACCTCGCTCAGAAACACAGATCTAAGTGGCGACAGTGGCACAGTGGAGAAATTAATACAATATTATTATATATATATTATATTATATTAATACAGTATTATACTTTGAATAAAATTAACTATTATTATTATTAAGATTTCAGACCACATACTCCACATTTATAATCGTAAAAATACAGCAACAGGTAGATCAAACTGTATTATATTCTAGATTGTAATGGAGAATTTATAGTTCATATTTGTGTGCTTATTGTGTATCCCCTCCCTAAAATTTTAAAATTTCCTCATATAAGCTATAGTGTAAATGACGAAGCTGTAGACACATTAATTTATATTTATGCTATAGCAACGTATAGTATAATATTATGATATTAAATAAAATGTGACCCGTGGTTAGCGAGAAGTATATACGTAATTGGTACACACATTACTTTATAAATTGATATTTTTATATTTAAATTTTGAATAAACAACCTGAAATATCAATGCTTCAACAACACGTATAAAATGTGTAACTTGTCGTAATGCCTTAAAAACACGACACGGGTGTATCGACATTTACACCATAGGCAAATTTAATAGTTGTAAGGGGGGGGGGTGCACTAGAAGTACACCTCGCTACTACTATTATTATTTATAGTAAATAAATGAAGAACATAATAAGTTATGTAAATGAATCCTAAAACTTATTAATCGGAGTCATGTTTAAACTTATTTATCTAAAAATAGCTCACTGCTTCGATCTGGTCGAAATATTTGCACGTCCATTCATATTGTACACAAAAAGAAACAGGTTTTTAAAACTTAAGTTCAAGTTGTAATGCAATTATACCATGTAGATTTGGTTTTCTTGAATAAAACTATATGATTTAGATTTTAGTTTTACCATCTATTAACTTTTTGATGCCAAATTTATATAGTTGGAAAACTTTAATTATGGAATAAAAGAAAAATCCGATATATGAAATGTTTTGTTCGAATATTACGTTGATTTGTTAAATTTTACAATATTTGGGCAATACTCAGAAACTTAACAACTTCTCCATTAAACTATTGCAATTTTAATATAATTTTAATATTAGTGAAAGATTACACAAATTACATAAAATGCAACACTTCGACTTGTCACAAATAAACTCGTATACCTCTATACATTACTTTAACTACTGTACCTCTACATAACTAGATAAAAGTAAAAGGAATGATGAATACTGTTCACTGAAGTACAAACTATTACAAAGAAAAGTGCCAATATCAGGCATTACAGCGATTAGCAATATGGAAATATTTATAAAAGAAAAAGAAAGCCCGTGTTGCTGTAAAAGCTTTATTGTTTACAAATTTTCGGAGATCCACTCTATAGACGTGTATTAAATATATTAAAAGCATTACATCGCTATAACACTATGACACAATCAATTGGCATAATTACATTTAAAATTTGAATAATGAAGGAAAGCAATAAAAGGTTATAACAAGCAATCATAGCGGTATCGATAGAAATAAAGAGAAGGTGGATAAATTGTTAGAAAACAGCAGAAATAAGAGTGATGCAATCAATTTACATAATTAATTTAGAATAATGAAGGAAAGCTATAAAATGCTATAAGATGCAATCAATACTGAAATGAGTAATAGAAGTATCGATAGAAGGAAAGAGAAGGTGAATAAATTGTAAGAATACAACAGAAAGTGTAAAGATTACGTAGAAATTAAAAGATGAAAATTAAAAGTTCGTTCCATTTGCTATATATTGCTGGTTTTCTCACTCACTCTCTTGAATGAATGAATATGGCTTCTTTAAAGATTGAGTGGGTCGTTGTCTTTAGCCAGAAAAGAGACGTTGAAGTTTGATTGACAGGTTTGTTTGTGTTTGAAAATCGAGCTGGAATCGTTGTTGAGGTGTTCTTTGTAGAGGGTGTGGAGTTCTTTGATTGAGTTGCCGATGTAGGTATTGTCGCATTTGGAGCAAGTTATCTCATAGACACAACTTTTTGAGTGACATAATTTTGATTTGGCAACCTGCCATGTTGATGTAGGTTGTGATATTTAACCCATATTCATTCATTCAAGAGAGAGAAACCAGCGATCAATGGCAAATGGAACAAACTTAATTTTAATCTTTTAATTTCTACGTAATCTTTACACTTTCTGTTGTATTTTTACAATTTATTCACCTTCTCTTTCCTTCTATCGATACTTCTATTATTTATTTCTGTATTGATTGCTTCTTATAGCATTTTATGGCTTTCCTTCATATTCTAAATTAATTATGTCAATTAATTGCATCACTCTTATTTCTGCTTTTTTCTAACAATTTATCCACCTTCTTTTTATTTTTATCGATACCGCTATTATTGCTTCTTATAACATTTTATAGGTCATTTATTTCATTATTCAAATTTGAAATTTAATTATGTCAACTGATTGCGTCATAATATTATAGCGATGTAATGCTTTTATCTATTTTAATATTTAATCTCTCACTGCTAATTTATTTTTTGTAATACACGTTTATACAGTGGATCTCCGAAAATTTGTAAACAATAAAGTTTTTACAGCAACACAGGCTTTCTGTTTCTTTTATAATCAGATCATGCTGCAAAAGGAGAACCACACTCTTAATATGGAAATAGGCCAAATTATGTCAACACATTTGTGGAGATAGTTTATCTAATTTTTGGCCTATTTAATAAACTATCGTTATATATTATTTTAATCATAATAAGAACACCCTTCTCCTCCAATTAAGAGCCGTAGTACTTTGAATAGATTTAAACAAACATATCAATAAACAGAAGTAATGAGAAATAACTTTATAATTATTCATTTATATTTTTAATTTGTATTTCTGAAAAGGATACTTGCATGCATACACAGTGCGTCAGAAAAGTTACAGAACTGAGGTCACAAAAAATGTATCCAAACTACATGTTTTTCCCATTGTAGTAACCCTTTTCGAGTATAACACACTTTCCTATCCTGCTCCGCCACGCCCAAATGTACTTCTGGAAGGATTCTCCGTAGCTTCGTTTTCACGGCCCTCTTGATATGGCTTCCAAATTTGGAGAACGGATCCCCTTCAGCTTGGTCTACAGCACATAGCTATCACGCACAGCACACTAAGTGCTGGAACTTTTTTGACACACCTTTTCTGACCCCGTAACCATTATTTTTATTAATAAAAGCACAATAAAATTAAGGTTGCAATTGTTTGTGAATGTTAAAAAATGTCTATATAATGAATTTGCACAAAAACTATTCCATTTCAAACGTGCATTACTGAATCACTAAAACGATGATTCAAAGACTTGTTAAAATATTTAGATTTATTTAATTTGGACGGTTGTGACATAAATTTTGCCAATTTATTTTCATTAGTGTTCTACACCCAATTGAATTTTAGTCCCTCAGCTACAAATTATTGAGCCAATTCGATGCCTTGCTTGATATATTCTGTATTTATTCTCCATGTCCACTATAATTAAGAACTAAACTCAGCTTTGAATTTTCTGTTCTCATTTTCTTTTACTTTCGATTTTTTATGTCTGTCTCTACCATTTGATATTAGCTGAATATTTATGATAAGAGTTATTCACTAATTTAAAAGATCAGATGTGATAGGAACATGTATAATTCCTCTGTGCCTGATAATGCTATTTTTAACTTTTGGTAGCGATCATTTAGAGGATAAATGATCCCCTAAAATTCAATATTTTACTATACTACAATATTATAATAACTTAGTTCAGATAATTTTTCTGAAGATAAATCTGGAGGAATTGTTTGTGGTATAATTTTAAAAAAGAAGTGCAATAAAAACGGTATAGTTATTTCAAATTTTGCTCAAGTTTTTCAAAACTATTTATTCATTGAAGGATGATGGAACTTGTTCATATTATGGTAAAATTTACAACATATATATCAAATATCAATAAATAAAATGAGTGCTATTAATAATTTCCATGCTTCAGATTTTATTTAAAAAATACATATTTAGCCCCATGATTAATTTCATTTAAACAAAATGATTTAAACAGAGCTAACTAATTTAATACAAGTATATCAACAATTAAGTAAGTAAACAATTAAATACACGACGAAAGCGATGTTACTCAACTTTTATAACAATACGGGGCTGCAATAGTCTAAGAGAAACATAGATTTGGTGTCACTTTTTGGATCTAACAAGAAACAGACTCACGCTCACACACATTTGCACATGCTACTAGTGCCACAAGAATACATGTTTAGCATAAAAATTAAGATATCTTTCAATATTTATAACGTGTAATACTAGGGCATTAAGTTTAGCCAGTCAAATACGATATTCATTTTTTTAAATATTTTAAATAAACTTGTTTACATATAAAATATATAAATTTAAAATAAATTTAAACATATATTAAGTTTGAACAAGTATGAGAAATAACTTTATAATTATTCATTTATATTTTTAATTTGTATTTCTGAAAAGGATACTTGCATGCATACACGGTGCGTCAGAAAAGTTGTGCAATCCGATTGACATTGATTGGTTGGATAAACAATATACTGATTTATTTCCTGAATGAATATATTAAGTTAAATGAGACATATTATTATATATTAGGCGATGTATTAGTTAATCTGCTTTTATGATTAAAATACACTTCTGAATAAAGACAATGTCGTGAGCTGTGTGAATTATGAATTCTAGTTCAACTGTAAAATTTAAATATCAATTAATTACTAGTGTTATACATAGAAGTTTCGAGTGCAAACATTAGAAGATCCGTAGAATGTTTCACATTTTATACCTTTATAAAAATGACTAAAACGAAGCATGAAATGAGCAAAAATAAATAGGTGAACAATAATTATGTATGATAAATATATAAATATAATATTCAATTCATTGTTAGGACTCTCTCACTCCAAACATAAAATTGAAACGTAGCCATGTTTATTGATATTAGAAATGTTGAGTTTAAATTTTAATATACATAATCTATTTTACTTGTTACTACAATACAGGTAAATTTAATAATTTAGTTAACTTAGTATTTTTGTGGATTTTTGAAATGTGAAGAGCATTTAAAAACATTTATAGTAATTTTCTAATATGATAATTCTATTGAGATTGTTACAAATGATTTGTAATTTTGGAGAACAATAATAATATTGTTCCCATTTCAGATAGCGTAAATGTGCTGATATTGTTACGATATATAATGGTAATGTGTTGTTAATGAT
>JAYRBW010007953.1:0-13512 GCA_036023295.1 Invenusta paracnida
TAATTGGGTTGTTATATGTCATGTTATGGTTATTATCTATGTTATTATTAAGAATTTCTCCTATTGTAGCAAAATATCTATTTTTTCTTCAGCTATTTCTTTCTTATCTTCAGTTATAGTTCCATTTTTATATAACTTATTAATTGTCATCTGTTCTGCTTTCTTTTCTGGTTTAATACATTTATTAATTGTTTTCCAATTTTTCTGCATTAATTTTTTGACTTAATCTAATTTATTTTTATAATATGAATTTTTTGCTATTTTAATACATTTATCTTTTTTGGTATTGTTTATATTTTAATTCACTATCTATATCCTTCTTTTTTGCCAAAGTTTAGATAATTTTGATTTTGTTTTACTTGATTTGATTATATATTTTGTTATCCATGGTTTTTGTTCGTATTATTTTCTAGACATATTTACTTCGACTTTTTTCAATGAATTTATTGTAATATTTTTTTATTGTTGGTTATTTCACTAAATTTTGTTTCTGAAATTTTTTTTTATATGTAGTTTTATTTCTTCATTTGGTCTCTTATTAAAATATTTTTATTATCAAAAATTGTGCATAATGATCACTGGTATCACTGATATTATTCTACTTATAATATTTCAATTTATTTATAATTGAATTTATTATATATTTCAATTTGTAATATTTATTTATTCATAATACCTATATTTCCTATTTGTAATATACCTATCTATTATAAAAATATCTATTAAACATATATATATATAACAGATAACTGTATAAATTTATGAGTGTTAAGGTTTTATATGTAAAGTAAACAACTTAACAATTATAAAAGTATTACAATCTTCTAAAAAGGTTTCATTTTTTCAATGAAAATTCATTTAAAAATTTATGATAATTTGTAAATGAGATAAACTCTATCAAACTCTATTATTTATAAGTATTTCATTTTAACAGTCAGATAAAAATATATGCAAATTATAATTTGCATGTAATTTAGAATATATGGGTATATTTTTCAGGCATAAACTACATTTCGATTTTTTATATTTCAGGAACAAATCATTTAAAAACTTTTTATCTCGAATTTTTAGTTAACAAATTTATTTGTTCGGATTTTCAGTTCATTAAAATTGAGTTAGTCCGGTCTTAGTCAGGTATTAGTCAAGGGTTAGTCAGGTATTAGTCAAGTATTAATCTGTGCAGTTAATTTTTTGTCATGGAGTTAATACTTGACTAACCCTTTTGGACTAAGCCGAGACTAATCCACAACTTTGACCTCACCCACTGAGGACTATAAAGAGTCTCAAGACAGTAATGTATAATATGTATATATATATATTAGTAAACAGTATGGGTACCTATCTGGTGATATACAAGGGCCTGCTGTGGTCACATCAATTCATTATAATCTGAGTGCATATGGGTGCAGTTACACACAGTATAGATAGTGGGAACCATTGAACTGTAGCTATTATATGTGTAGCAATGTGTTATACTGAGTATGTATAATACTGTTACTTATATAATAGATTTATAAATATGTATAGTATCAAGGGCAGCCACCTTTATTATAGGTGCCCTTGATGGTATTTATTCAATACAAGCACGAGTATATTCCCATAATAATACTGTGTATGAAGTTTGATGCTAAGTTATTCAAAAATATATATCTAATTATGTACTATAGATAATACATAATATTTTTTTAGGATATGTGATATTCTTTATTTACGCAAAAAGTACCATATATATTAGAATTAAAAATACTAAGAATAAAATTTAAGACTAGAATATAGAATGTTGTTCTCTATACAACTACCATGTATAAATATACTAAATTATACTAATTTTCTGTAGGTATATAGTATGTGTCCTATTATCAAAATGCATTGTCATTTACTCAACTGAGTATATATTATATAGATTTTTTATTAGATATTTATAGATAATATAATTATTTTAAAAATATTAAACTTACTAATTATATTCTGCAATTACTAATACAAATGTATTTTACATTATTTCTTTTGGTAATTATTGTTGATACTAAAAGTGCTAACAGTGGAAAGCAAATTTATTTGTCCATTTCACTCTGTATATATGACCACACATCACCTGCATAAAAGTCACTGAATGAGGATGATGGCCTATATAAAGAGGTCATATATAGCTATATCTACATATAGGTAGCCATATGAACATACTGTGCATAACTGAACTATCCATATGGACATAATTGTGCGAATTATAGAGGGGGGGGGAGGCAGAAATTCAGTGTGGAAACAAAGACTAATAGGGAAGTATAAGTTCAATGGTATAAGTATTATTATTATATGGGTCTATACCACAACTTTTGAGTGTATTCAAGTTTCACAGTATAGCTACACTTCCTATATATAATACATACATAAGACAAACAATGGATAGTGGACTAAATGATAAATACTACTACTAAGTGGACTACTTTTTTAAATATAAATTGTTATAACTTTTTTTCTTTTATTTATTTATATAAATAAAAGCAATGCCTATTTTTGTGGTCTAATTTTAAAAATATAGTAGAGTAGAAGTATGACAAATGGGCTATTTTTGTGGACCACATAGGCCCAACCTTGTTCATTTTTCCATTTTTGTCAATAAATTAGCAATACTTACAAATTAGCAAAAATACAATATCTATTAAAAAGTATCTTAGAAATGATAATGGAAAATTTTTATTAATCTTTTATTTGAAATTAAAATAATTATAAAAATAATTTACATTATTTAAAAAGTTTGGAAAGTTCTATATAAATTAATATCAATATAAAATATATAAATCTCTTTATTCTTTCTAACTTAAAATATATTCAATTTTGGTATTTTTAAGCATATTTATGAAACCAATTTAAACTCCCTTGTAATTTATTTATCATATAAATAATCAAGTGATATATATTATAAATATCAGTATTCTGTTTTTGTAGCTCATATAAAAATATGTTTGAGAATTTACAAAACATAATTTACCTTTCAATTTAAAACCTATATATTTTGATATACA
This sequence comes from Invenusta paracnida, assembly GCA_036023295.1. Taxonomy (NCBI): domain Eukaryota; kingdom Metazoa; phylum Platyhelminthes; order Proseriata; family Coelogynoporidae; genus Invenusta; species Invenusta paracnida. Next base: position 3,024 of record JAYRBW010007953.1, read on the forward strand.
AATGATCAATCCAAATGGCTACTACTAGCATTGCTTTTGTATGTCTATAATACTGATAGCTTTTTGTTGTTGTATATTTACAGATTAGTTTGGTAATATATTATTTATTATATGATACACTCAAAACGTATTAATGTTGTCTGCAAGATTTAACAATTCTGAATCTTTTCAATATTATATAGAATATTATACTTATTTATTTTTAATTCAGATTTATTTGTTCATTATTACAATAATTAAGAATCAATAAACTACAAGCCAGAGATTATATTATAAATTGAATATTACAGTATTTTTCAAATCTTTACTATATTGATTTGATTTAACAGATTGATTTGATATAATTTTAAGCTATATCATTGTTTTATAATAATTAATCTGAGTAGGTACTGATTTTTTTTATTTTCAAGTTTCTAATTGTTCAAATTAAACAAAATGTATATGTTGACTTATAGTATTCCACTCCGTATTAGCTAGTTCCTGATACTTGAAAGTTTAATGTTTTGTCACCTTCTAAATTTAAATTCAACTTTCAGCTCTATAATATTTTGTAGTATTAGGTTTCATAGAAAATTAGTGAAGTTATTTCTAAAATATAACTATTGCTACTACCGCTACATTGTAGTAATATTTATGCTTCACAGCTTATGTTTTCTTTACAGCTTTAAAATATTGAATTTATGTTATACGCGTAAATGAAAAATAATACACGTAATTTTAAATTATACTCTACATGTATAATTGATATTCTTATTATAAAAATTCTTGGAATTAGTTTTATAAGATATTAAAATATTTGTGACAAAAAATGAAAGTTACAAAATTGTGGCATGTTTTCCGACAAAATTGGTAAATCTAGTCCAAATTACTCTTGCTAACTTTTATGTCAATGCTAAAGAGAATAGGACAAGCCAAGAGAGATGTTAGCATCTCTATAGGTTATTAGTGCTAAGGTGAACCATGGGCCTATCTTTGACCGCTATTAAATCAGACAGGAATGCATTAAAAAGTTCATTTGTTATATCAACGTAATCGTCGGGTGCCACATAACAAAATGAAACCAAGTTGAACTTATAAACATTCTTCTAAAAAAATTTAAAAGGCTTCAATTACGATGAAAATAGGTTTTTCTTCTTATTTTTTTAATATTATCAATATACACAAAATAAAAGCACAACATTTATCCCTCAAATGAAAAAGTAAAATTAATATTGTTGATATGTAGTTATAGCTGCCATTAAGAGCCAATATTGAATTAGTTTAACGCTTGAATTTAAAACAAATGCATAAAAACATAGATCAATAAATATCTTTAGAACAATAAAAATATATTACAAGATTTTACAAAATAATAGGGCAGCAGTAACAAACAAGAAAACTAAAACATTAAGAAGAAAATTAAATGAAATTTAATTAAAATACATACAATTATTTTAAAATAAAGTAGAAAAGATGAGCTTTGATACGTAAAGATATTTTTAGGTTTATAATTTAATGAAATTGTTTCCATTTTCATTTTCATGCAGCTGTAGTATCAAAATCGTATTACTAAAATCGGAAAAAATTGGTCATAACTAATATTGATCTGGAAATATATCATTTTCATTATAATATTATACATTTCATATCATGTAAATACTCCTAACTTTGTTTTCCATAATATGCATATTGTAAAAGTCAATGGCCATATGTCCCAATTTCACGTTGAATAGTTTATAGCATAGAGTAATGATATACCTACATAATGATAATGTATAATTACTCTATGGTTATAGCAGATTATAATTGACATACAGTTGTTCACATCTTTTGATTATTGAATGCAATCACTATTTTGCTACAGTAAAGCTTTCGTAAAATAATGCACTAAAAATAATATCTAGGAAATAGCAAACGATTTGGAACATTGTTACGTGTATATAAATATAACTTATAAGTGTAAAGATGAATGTAAAAATAAAAAACGTCGTACAGTATTAATCATAGAGTAATGGTTATACATTCATATATAATCATTATTATAATTGCATTAATTGCTTATGAATTTAATTAGGGCTAATTGATTTTTTAGTTTAAAATATCAATAAAGTTAAAACATTTCTTAATTACATATTAATATTATATTGACTAAAATTTAAAAACATTTCCGAAGCAAATTTTTATCATTATTTAATTTTTTTAATATTTACAAATCAGAAAGCCCCGAATCGTAAATAGGTCGGATATTCGCTTTTTGGACCCGATTTTTCATCTAGAGAAATATTAAAACAAATGTCTATGATTATTATTCTAAACTTTTTAGATTATAGATTATTATTTACATTTTATGCATCAATTTATTTGAATAAATTATATTTTCCAAAAATAATTAATTATTGATATTAAAACAAAAAACGACAGCGTTGTAAAAAAGGAAAGCAAAAAAACAGGCTCCTGAACAGCAAAATATTAAAATAATATTGATGATACGGTCGTACGTACCACAGTCCTCTCGAGGTAAAAATACTATGACAGATCGACAGATTTCTCAAATAGAGAAAGCTAATAACTTGTATAAATAGAACAGAGAAATGTTGCATAATAAAATAGTAAAACGTTCCCACTTTATTTATATAATTAATTTGTAACCAAATGATTTATATAAATTACTTTTTAGCTTGTTTAAAATAGCACACTTTACTTGTTTATATGTATTTTTTCCGATGGTTAATGCATGTACTTAAATAAATAATGTAAATAAAACTAAATAAGTGAATTTTACCTGCTTTTTGGATATATATTATTTTGGTTATTGCTATGACGCATAAAAAATTATATTTAATTCTTCAAAAGGGGTGCTTTTCAGTCTGTTCCAAATTCTTATAATTATACTGTAAGAAGTGTTCTCTTTTAAGACAGCACTATTGCGCTATCCTAATTGAAATAAAGCGGTATCTCGTTTTGTCTTTAAGACGGAAAAATAATTAAATCAATGTTTATAACTAATTTGACTTAACGAAAACATAATTGCATTGAATATACTAATATTAAAGTAATATTGATTGAAGTACATATAATAACCTACAATAGTAACTAGAAACAATTTCAAATTCAAGTTCTAAAAAAGATAAAATTTTATTGAATTTATTTATATTTCTAATATCATTGCGTTAAGAATGATTTTATGAAACGGATACCACATTTACTTCAAGATTGACTTTTCAATTCTTAATGAAATGTGGTATACGTTTCTTGTAAAAATTATGAGTGCATACCAGCCATTATTATTATTTTAAAATATCATTATTATTAATTTTAACGAATTATTTGTTCCTAGGCATGTTGGTCATGCTAAGGTAACTACTTCACAGAAACAAAATCATAGTCGTACCTACGTAAGTAGCTATTGATGTTTGTATTAATTTTCAATAAAATTAAAGGCTGATTGTAACTAAGACTAAATTATCTTTTTGAAAAAGAACACTGAATTATTATAACTAAGAATTATGTGTGTAATTGGTAATAATTTTAAACATATTTTTGTATTTTTTAATATTTTTATTTAAATAATATAAAATATTAACGTAATTTATTAAAACTCGTGTTTTTGATCTTATTTAAATAAATATTTCCTCGAACATTTTATTAAGATTCAATTAATTTGATTTTGATTATTTTATATATTTTTAAAACGGTTTAATACACTATAACTGTCAACTTACTTTCGTATAAGTGTAGATTGCTTAACCCCCTACATTCCGGGGGGGGCGATTCGGCCCACCTCTTCTATTTTCGCTAGCATTTTTTTCTGATCAATTCAGGTATAATAAGCTTTTGTGACTTTTCCTAAAATAAGGTTTTACTACTTTTAATGAAAAAATTCTTTCATAGATTTAGCTGGACAACCAGGAAAACGGGTCCATCACAATCACCCCAAAAAATTAAAAAAATATTTTTTCATTTTTTCTTAAATTTAAAATAATTAAGCAGATATAATTGAATTAACAACATTTAATAATATTTGCATCTTTTATATAGTTAACTATTTCGATTAAAAAAAACAATAAAAAATTGAAATACCTATTTAAAAACATTTTTTGATGAACTTTAAAAATTATATCAGCTGTAACTTTTTATTTTTATATTAAACAAAAAATTATAAGCAAATTCATGTGTAGATCATTTTGATTTACTTAGGAGCCAATTTTCATTACTATAGTACACTCTTAAAGTAGATTTCAATACATGCGACATGCTGCATCCAAATAATTGTCCATATTTGAAAAACGGGACAGGCTTATCCTATAGTTAAATAACGCTATCTCCAGATAATTCTAAATTACGAAGTAGGATAATTCTCCTCAGGTTAAAACTAATTCACCTCCGGTTAAAATAAGTGTAGGCCTACTTATTTACGAAACAGTATCGGCCTATAATTATGCTCCGTACACACATTCAAGGCGGCTTGACTGGCTGGTTTGATGAAAGAATGGGCTCTTTGCATAAACAATAAAACAATAATAATATAAACGGTAAATTATTCAGCTACACATTCACATATTAATCTCGTGTTGCAGTTTTAAGCCAATAAGAAGTTTACTTGACAGAACATAATATTGAATGAGTTAATTTTCGTTCAAGCCAAGCCATCAAGCCGAACGGTTAATTTTGGCTTGTCAAGCCGGTTTAACCCTACCCTACCCGGGCTATTTGACGCTTTAAGAAAGCGGGAGGGCCTATATACTTCGCCCTGTTTAGATAAAGCTTTGAAATTTGGTATGTAGATGAACCAAAGTGTTTTAGACTTGTTCTCGTTTAAAAATAAAAATAATGTGAAATGACAAATTTTTGTGAGAGTTGAAAATTAAAAAAAAAACATTATTTTTAAAAACTATTTTATTTGAATAACTGATTTTATTTTTATGTTCATTTTATCAAGTGTATATTGCAATTGATATCTGTTATTTATAAATTTATAAATTAACAAAGATAATAATTATTGAAAAATATTTGTTTTGAATTTCGATATTTTTAAATTCATTGCGCAAAAATAAAAACATTCTAAAGAAATTAAAAAAATGGTCTTAAAAGATACAGAACTTAAAAGGAAATAATAGGAAAAGTAATAAATAGAAAATGGAAAATAATAGGAAAAGTCCGTGAATCTCATGTCGCTAGGTGTTATATTTAACATACGCCGGTAAAAACAAAAGAGCCACCCCTCCCCCTTCCTCTCCCTTTCCCCCCGGATAGGGTTAAACGTGTGTAATGATGTAATGCTGATGATATTCTCATACTGGGGGTGTTGAGGGTTAGATCCATTGTATCCTCAGCTTTCGTAGTGAAATGGCTGCGCAGTTTGGTCATTATCCCGGCAGCTCTAACAGTAGCAAGTGTTTTGGAGTTGGAGTGGAGGACACGTCAATTCGGCCTTACCATAGTCGCATAGTTGCAAAGATATTTGAATGAAATATACGACTTGGCATAATTGAAATTACACATTTCTTACCGATTCAATCTATACTTTGTTAAATTAGAATCTTTTTTCTATGAATTTATTTATACTAATCAATTTAGGAAATAGTATTTATTTATTATTATTTACAATAAATCGATTTTTACTAGAAGTTAATTATTATATACTTTACAAATTAATAAATAAAAATGGTTATATACAGTAAATGAAGTAGAACAAATATAGAACATAAAAAAGTAGAACATACAGCACTTATAAACATAGATTTTTTATAGCGAGCATAGCCGTTCTATTATTTGTCACGCCATGACTTCTCCTAAAAAAGCCTTACAACTTTAAGAGCAATATTCCCTATTGTGTTGGTCATGTGAACACATACTAAAATGCACCTTTTTTAATAAATAAAACATATTATACATAAAGTGTATATAAACTGCATTTATTTCACGAAATTGATAAATTTCTGAATCGAGTAGGTACTGATTATGATATTCTAAATCATGAAGTGCAATAAAATATTTGCTTTGCAGAAAATAGGAATAATATTTTATTAAATTGTAATGATTAAAAAACGAATTTTACCATTTTATTAGAAAAAAATTTGTTTTATATTTTTAAAGAAAATTTGTGACAAAATATTTGTGTCTAATTATACATGAAAGTTTCAAAACTCTGCTGCAGACTGTGAAGTTAAAATATATATGTGGTGGAGGCTTATATCCCTCCTACCTCTCCCTCAGGATATGGGGCTAGTACCCCCTTCCCCTCTCCCTCAGGATATGGGTGCTAATACCCTTCCCCCTCTCCCTCAGGATATGGGTGCTAGTACCCCTTCCCCCTCTCCCTCAGGATATTGGGCTAGTACCCCCTTCCTTCCTCACCCTCTCCAACAGGGTATGGAAGCACCCGACCATAGAATTAATGGCTTGACTTGACAGAAAAATACGTTAAAAGCAATTAATAAAAAAAGTATGCGTTTTAAAATCAATTATATTTTAATCACAAGTACATCGGAGTACTTTATGCTAATTTATTTAGAATTTAATTAATTATGCAAAAATAGAAATAAACAAATAGATATATATATACATATATATACAAAATATACTTTTACATTCAATGCTTACAAAACATACAGATCATATATCACCATGTTTAATTACGCCAGTAAATGTATTTAACAGAAACAAGACAAAGTAACATATTCGCATTAATACATTGATCAACAATTCAACGACATTACTGCAGAACCCACGTATTATACATAATTATTCAATATATTATACTATACTTCATGCACCAACATCTTATAGATTACATTGTTCATAGTTGTTCAGTCCAAGTTTATCTCTGGTAAATCGTGAATGTACACGTCGTATGTCGAGAGAAGAATCTTTACTGCATGGTAGATATCAGAGAGTACTTCTAATAATTTCAGACGCGTTATTCAAGTTGGTTATGCATGAATGCCTCCGGAATTATACGATAATAATTAATAGCTTCATGAATGGAGGATAATTATATGTTTTATATTTGAAATGTCTTTGTAAATATACCGAAACATGTAAAGGGTGAACCTTAACTTAAAATGCGTTGTTGTATAATTTGGAGCAACATTTATACTGGAATCATATCTTTATCTGGCTTTTGTGAGTTTCTCTAAATATACTAGAAAATATTGGAAATAATCACTGATATTGGCAGCAAAGAAGCTACAAAGAACAAGCTGTGTATTGGACAGTTTTTATATTTGCGCGGTTCTATAAGCAGGTAAGTTACCAATTTATTATTTCATTTAAAAAAATGAATATTGAATAGTTGTATAAAATATATCATAATTTATTAATCTGTTGAGATAATTAATTGAAATTTGTGGATGTAAATTTGTGTTAATATATGTATATACGAATATTTTGAAGTTTTAACATGTTTATAAGGAATTTCGACATTAATAATACGAGTGCATGAAAGTGTAGATAAATATACAAATCTAAGAGTTATTTTCAATGAAGAAAAATTAAATGTACATACAAAAATACATAAAATGCTTTGTAAAACATAATCCTCTTAGTGAGGCAACACTTCATCAGGGCAGTGACATAATGTTAAAAGATGGTTGGTTATATATACAAACAGTTATTAAACAATTTCGAGTATATTAGCGAGTAAATCAAGTAGCTAATGAAAATAAAATGAAAATAAAATCAATTAAACAATTAATGATTTGTAACAAATTATTATTACGTATTTCGATTTTAACCAAAAATGTTTCAATTACAAACGCTATGCAATTATTTTTATTACAATATCCTGGTTAATGGAAGGACTGATTGTGAGACCATCACTTGTCACACGCAGTTATTATCCAGCTAATTATTAGTTAATTAGTTAGTTAGTTATCACAGCTTATAGCTGGGAGTGGGTTTGACTATTTTCCCTGGGCTGGTCAGTCCACATACTTCATCCACTGTAGGGCTATCTACCCTCTCATGGTACCTTAAGTGGAGACCACTCCATCTCAGGTGCTCCCTTGCAGATCGCTGAGTTCTGGAGAGACACCGATTTCTTGAAGTCGCCGGCTTTGTAGTCAGACGTACTAACCACTGCGCCATCGCCATCAATCGAACCAGAAACAGTATGTTAATAGTATATCACAGGCTATAATCAATAAGGCCAGCTGGTTAATCTACCACTAAACAGATTACAGCCTTAGAAGTATGTTCTCGACATCTCCAAACATTGTCAGCACTTCGCTAGTATAGTCTTCGTTGACTTCCACAAAAGCGTTTGACTACATTTCTCTCAAAGCTACGCCTACAATGTTATCTTTCTATGGTATTTTTGAAGTCTCAATTGCATCTATTTATATGGAATTACACAAATACACCACTGTCTATTAGACGAACCATGAGGAGGCTGTATTTACAACGTTGTCGGGTGTATTTGTAAAATACATTCTTGATCAGTTGTTATTTATTCTGCTCCTGCTTCCACACACTTCACCACTTACTGGAAGAACAAGATCTCCTGCACCGCAAAAGCTCGCGACATCCCGCATCACTGGTCTCGCTTACGCTGGTCATCGCATTATCGTGCTCTTCTCCAGAGGTAGTTCAGAGCACGCTTAATCCAAGGGTCTGAACATTGGTCATCGGAACAATGCCTCTAAAACCGAAGTTTTGTACATCGGCACAGAAAATTCCCTAGACGATCTCTCTCAACTGGAGAAGCAATCGAATTCTGTAACGAATTTCGGTATCTCGAAGCTTTGGATCTGTCCCCAGAAGTTTTGTTGCTAACATTGAAGAGCACTTGCCTGGAAAGTTGCTATTGATTTACTTCCAATATTCCACTCCACAGGAGTGATAAGAACAAAATAAGTTTATTTAACGCCACTCTGGAATCAGTTCTGCTTTATGGCCTAGAATCAATGCCATTGACATACTCCTGTGAATGGAAACTGAATGCCAACTTCCGATGATTCCATAGTTTCGCGATTGGTGTGCAAGATCCTAACACTCTCTTGTCACCATAATATCGAGGCTGCCATTCCAGAGGTCTCATCCCCTCTACGCCAGAATGCTTCAAACTGATTGGTCAATGTCTTTGCGAAGATGTCCGGCTTCGAACCAATGGCCTTCTCACCAATCCTTTGACGTTAACACTGACATATCCTTCAACCGAACTACTCCGTCAAAGACCGACAAACACTCACGCGTACTCCAAACCGTTACTCAACGATCTCCAGATGATTGGACTAATAATGTGGCTGATGAAGTTGGTCGAATGGACAAGAACACTTACTGGAGCATAGCGTGTGTGCTGTATAAATTTTTGTCACCAGTACATTTGTTGTTATTGCCAGATTATTAATAAATATAAGTCGAGAAATGTAAGTATGTGTAAAAGTACGCTCTTTGTTACTGGTAGCTTACTTTAATGGAATTTTATCGATTTTGTGTCGTAAAATTATCATTAAAATAAATTTAAGAATTATTTACAATACTAAAATATATATACATACTACAAAACTTTACTTTGATTTTCATCAAACTAATGTCTTAATATTGACTTTCGTGTTTATCGAGTTGTAAATTATTGCAAATTACAGTTATTTAGAGCTGTATAATTAGAAAAATACAAAACAACATATTACTTTCACAAATGAATACTAACGTTATAACATCGATTCGTTTTCAATTTGTGGAGATAAACTTGATTTATATCCCAATTTCCAGTAGATTAGTCAAGTTTTATTTAAGAAAAAAACATTTTTTTCTGAATTTCGACAACTTTTAAATACGAAGCCCATTTACATATTACGTAAGAGTATGACTTACCTTTTAGTTCACATGAACAGTTTTCAGCAATAAACGCAATGCGCTTTGAGAAGAGTAAGGTAAAAGCTAAAGGGCAGTAGTCCGTGGACTTTCGGTTGTGTAATCAGCAACAAAATGGTGGATTACGTAATTAAAATAAATACATGTTGCGCAATAAGTTATGCTGACGTTAATACTTTTAAAGCAACATTTTTCAATCAGTTTATTTAGGCAAAACAATATGTAGCTGTGTCCAACTGCATACAATATTAAAGTTAGATTATCATTCAATCTATCAATATAGGTAATCTATGAAACTGGGTTGTTCTATTTTGTATCATTCAAAAATATAATATGAAACCACTCATTCCAATTTGTAAAAAGATGTAGTTATATTACCGAAATCAAATTTTAATTACTTCTACTTCATTACTAGGAGTCACGTGATTTCTCGCACATCTCTAAATGCTGTCTTCTGATTGGGTGATTTGTGTACTTCATACACACTTGTATTTTTCAAAGACGTTTAAATATACTACCTAGACTAGACACGGTAATAGAAAGAGAGTCAAAATATAAATGTAATTCTTCGGTTAACATCTCAGCCAATCAAAATCGACTATAACTATGGAAATTTGGGTAGGCAAAAGGATGCGTACATAAACTATAAGGCAAAACTATGCATATTTTTTATAAAATCGCGGTCATCGACAAA